>VXBW01005904.1:0-23537 GCA_013400375.1 Thinocorus orbignyianus | reverse complement strand
GGGGGAAGGAGGGGGAACTCACCCAGAGGGGAAAGGTGAGGAATTAAAATGTAAGCAGCGAGTTACTTGTATTTCCCCCTGGCTTTGATGTTTTTCTTTTCAATATTTTACAGACGTTATACACCAAAAAAAAAAAAAAAATGAAGAAAGGTTTCTCTTCCAATTCTCAAATTTACTGTAGATTCTGCTCTGTTTCTGTCTGCACTTGTTAAAGATGCAGCATCCCTTTTAACAAAGCCAACGTCATCAATCATGACAGATTCAACATGTTCTACTTAGAAATACAGTCTCTGATTAAGGACAATGGCTGGCTGGCTTATTAACGTTTCCTCAAATGCAAGTTCAGTCCCCTGTGCTAATCTATTTTTAAATAAAAAGTCCCACCTACTCCTTCACTTTCATTTTATAAAAAAATGCAGCGGACTAGTTCTAAAGATCCTGAATTGCATTGTGCTCCTAGCTCAGACCCTGGACATCGTTTTCAAACTGGATTCTTGCTTGCTGGGATTGAAAACACAGAAAAAAAATAAAATAAAATGAAAGCAGAAAAATCCTGGAGAAGGCTGTGCCCTCACATTTGTAACTACATATTCTGAATTTAAAATGCTCAAGGAGGGAACTCAGAACCTAGCCAGAAGGCAAAGCTTTAATTCACAAGCACAAAAATAAGATCAAATCATTTCTTTCACTCCTGTCAACCGCTGGGATGCCACAAATTAACTGATTGTTTACTAGACTGCAGGGACACAAAGTCAAAGGCTCAACTCTTTGTTTACAGCATCGGGAACCACCAGTGTTCATACTGAATTATGAAGCAGTCTTCAGGAATAAAATCAGAAAGGAGCCTCTTTTGTTTTTTTTTCACTGCAGCAGATACTGTGGGAGGCAAAGAGTGGAAAAGGCTTTACTCCCTTCCTCTCTATCAGCACAGAGCAATTTGTGTAGGATAAGCATAACTTAATAGAAATATCTGCAGTGACTTTTAGGATTTCTTTAAATAATGCTTTACGTAAACCCTCTTGGAAGTCTGCAGATATACTGAAGTCCTATCAAAGTCAGTGGGTATCCTTCTGTGGGCAATGAGGTGAAGAAGCTTAAACAGAAGGACGTGCATTTCAAGAAGAAAAAAGGGGGAGGGGAAAAGACGGCAGGATTTTTTCCAACATCTTCCTAAAGACAAGCTCTCAGAAACTGTCGTCAACTCCAAGTGAACAGCTATTTTTAGCCCGTCATTGTTTGTGCCTTTTTTTAGGAGCGAAAAAGGCAGTCGCGTTTAAAGCTAGATATTGCTCTATGATGTATCCTAAGACAGCTACTTAATTTGATCCCCGACTCCATCTGTCATCCAAATTAAGTAATTAGTAATCACAGCCTCCTTTGGCACAAGCGATGACTTCCAGAACAAAAGAGATGAACCCTGCTCCTAAATCTAATTCTGCAATTTTTATTAATAATTAAACTGGGGTTTAGATGCCATAGTTCATAAAGCTGGGGTATCCCAAACTTATAATAGTTCAGATTTTGGCTGCAGCAATAACCATCAAATGGGCTAAAACATAGTAACATGTTGCTCAGCAGCAGCATGAGAGAATTAATTGTTGTCTTTTTCTGACACTCTTCAAGTGAACAGATAAGGAGAGGAATCATGGTTTATTTTGCAGTACAGTACATTAACAATTAAAATTAAGCATCTTAGTCATTGAAAAATTATCACAGAACTTGGGGAATTCTGATCCACCAGAGAAATGCAATTCAAAAAACAAAGATGAATAGATGCACATCCTGAACAGCGAGGCAAGGCTCAGGCAAGCATGTAGCTGCATATGAAAATCAAATTCAAACCTCCTTTCTGCCAAAGGAATTACACAAGGTTTCAGGCAGCAAATTCTTTGAAACAACTTTCTTCTTCATAATTTTAAAAAGTTAATGGTTTTGGTTTTAGGCAAACAAACCCAACAAGGGATAAATGGGAATCTCACTAAAAGAAAGTATGGCTGCGTAACTATACGATTCACAAGCTATCACCTGTATAAAAGACTTTGAATACATTTAGGAAAACAAGAACTGATGCAGTCCCGAATTCTTCACTCAGAAAAACTCCCCATGACTCCTGAGTGTCTGGGAGGAAAAGTTACCTAGGAAATTACAGACCTTGACCCTCATAACACCATCAGAGTGAAAAGGGAAGACTCCTATCCATGTGGCTGATGCCTCCTGTAATAACTGTGGGGCATTCGAGAATTTGCTGGAAAATTGAAACCTCTCTACCAGCCAACAAGGTATTACTTTAACAGCAGACCAACCTAACACATTTAGCAGGGGCTGCTTCAGGTAACCCACACAAGCAGATGCCTGCGGGGCTTGGTTGCCTCTGCCAAAACACTTCTTATTGCAGCAGCCTAATTTTTAAAGGCAGCATTCTCATCAAGGACATACAACATTTTATTATGACTAACAGCTACCCAAAATTGCCACATATTGGTGATAGTTACGGTCTTTGACATGGAATTGATAACAATGAGTTACGAAAAACCTTGCCCGAGCCTCCCAGATGTGCCAAAAATAGCAGAACATTTCAAGGGCTCAGGGCCTCTTTAAACAGGAGATCACAGGGAAGAACCCCACGGATAATAGAAGTTACTTCATTTAAAAAAAAAAAAAAAAANNNAAAAAAAAAGAAAACAAAGAAAAAAAAAAGGAAAAAAAGAAGGTTAAGTAAAAAAACAGTAGAGACAGTAATCCAAAAAAGATGCATTACAGACCCTCTTTAAAAAAACCCACAACTTGTGACCTCAGTATTCTTAGATGAGGGAAACCACTGGAGCCACCACCTCGAGCTGTGAAATTTCATCATTACTTTATCTTCCTGGGCCTTCAGAAGGGCAAAAGGAAGCACTTGGAAGGAAACCCTGGTTGTCGTCGGAGGTTGAAAGAAAGTGGAGGGAATGCGCTGCCTGGAAGACTTTGATCTCATGGGGCCCTGAGCACAGCCTACTTTGAAGGAGTGACAGGGGGGACAGCCTTTTGCAGCATCTCTCAGCTCCCAACAGAAGACCGAGAGGAGCTAGTAGCTGCAGTAGTAGTAATAACAGTAGTAGCAGTAGTAGAAATGACCTATTGTCATTATCTCCTGAAGCTGTGGTCAAGGACCTCCACTGTGCTCCGACACTATACAAGCACAGACAGTACATGGCAAAACTTAACAAGGGAGCAATGAAACCATACTGGAGAATAATACTTTCATCCTCAGCAGCTCTACCATTGTCAAGTTGTGGTTTGGTTTTTTGTTGCTTTTTTTTCCCCAGGTATCATCAAAAGGGATGTATTTTAGAGGAGAGTAACAATAAAAGCACTAAGCTGAAAATGCAGTAAAGAAAGTAACGCTCTCCAGTGCAATGTGCTCCATTTCACTTAAGCATTATGTTTGTGAGCAAATATTAAAAATTGCTTTTAAAAGGCTTGCTGCAATTAGATTTTGTGATAACTCCCTGATGATCACAAGGAAAGCAGAGATTTTCTGGAAAAAAAACAGAAAACAGAGGTAGAAAGGCCTGAAGAAGAGGGTGCATTGCTCTCTGGGTGGACAGATGGAGAAATTACACTCCTGTCCTCCAAAAGAGGGGAGCATGGATGTCTACAGGGGGTTGAATGTAGTGGTGGAGGTTTGCAAAGCCATCTGTGGGGTCTGGCCATGCAGCTCTTATTAGTATCAACATTGATAATCCGCACCACTGACTTCCAGCAGCCAGGGGTGTAATTCTCCCTCTTTTTGTAGTGATGCTGAAGGTACTGGCTTGTGCAGTCATGGCACTATGGCTACAGTCATGCTCCATCACACCCTGTCTTTGCACATTGCAGTGATACAACCTATATAGCAGCCTAGTCCTACATTGGTTAAATGCCTCTGATTTCAGCACATTAGCTTTAAACTGGAATGATTTTACTCCTTTTCCCGTTCCTGATACTTTTATTTGTCCTGAAAATTATTATTTTCCACAGCTACAGGAAGATCATTACACTGAAAATATCCATGCTGGGGAGTGGGATATTGCAGGAAGCACTGATGTGGACTGCAGGTCTTGGGTGCTGTGGGGTCTGCAGTTTCCAGATGGAAAATGTTGACTCCCGAAGAGTAGATTGAGTCTATGGGGCTTCTGGAATCAACTACAGAAAGAGGAAGCCAAAATAGACAAGAAGGCTTGCTGAGGCATTCTACTACAGCAAAGTCTAATAAAACACAACAGACAGAGGAACTAAATCAGCAGCTTTTGCTCAGCAAATCTTAAAATTTCCAGAAAGAGAAAGGCTGAACAGATTATTTACAAACTCTCATCTCTAGTATTGTAAACATCTCTCTTGCATCCTGGCATTCTGATGCAAAAGTTGCTGTGTCAGATATTCTTCCTTACTTCCAGGCCAATAAACAGCAAAGACCTTCCCCTGGGCTGATTTAACAAGCCACATGTTTTCATGAAAGCACAGGTTATTCCCTGTTACACAGTCTTCCTGAAAACTTTCTGTTTCCTTTTTCCTGCACAATCATATTAATATAATTTTCTGATTCTTGAGCATTCAATACTTTTCTTTCTAATATCCCAGCTCTCTGCTTTCTGTCATTGCTTTGAGGAAGGTTTTGGTCAGACATGAGAAAAACATATAATTTACTTGGAAATCAATTCCTCTCAATATTGAATTTATACGTATTCTATGAATGAAGCCATTGTTACTATTTCAAAACTGCCATAAAAATATTTATAACAAGCAAAATTAAAAAAAAATATATGGCCAAATAATAAATAAAAAATAAGAGAACAATGGCCTGATCTTGTGAGTCTTCTCTATGACTGTGAATGTCTCAGGAAAGGCATCCTGATTGCCCACCATGACCCCATAAAGAATGCACAAAACACAGAACAGAGGCCTAAAAAGAAAGAATTAGATTAAATTTCACAAAGCATCTTGAGTTACTCAAAGCACCATTTTAATTCTGCTCTACCTGTGGATTAAGTTTATTTTATGCCGCATGCTATCCAATTGATTGAGAAGACGTAACTTCATTATAGCCACAAGACCCAGACCTGTAGCTTAAACTGTGAAGAATTTTTAAGCTCTGAAGATCCCTAGTTGAATTTCCTGAATTTCACTCAAGTTGATGACTAATATGTCTCCACAATGTGCATTTCATTTTGTAATGATTAGAAGATAGCTGCTGTTCTTCTTGATCTGCATCTCATGATGTCATAACACCTTTGAAAAGATATTTCCATCCATGGTCATGTTAAAGGCCATGGAAACTTGGAATCTCAGCATATTAGAATCATAGAATGGTTTGAGTTGGAAGGGACTTTAAAGATCATCCAGTTCCGAACCCCCCTGCCATGGGCAGGGACATCTCCCACTAGAGCTGGTTCCTCAAAGCCCCATCCAGCCTGGACTTGAACACTTCCATGGATGGGGCATCCACAACTCTGGGCAACCTGTTCCAGTGCCTCACCACCCTCACAGGAAAGAATCACTTTCTAGTATCTAATCTAAATATCCTCTCTTTCAATTTAAAACCATTACCTCTCGTTCTATCGCTGTAGTCCCTGACAAACAGTCCCTCTCCAGCTCTCCTGTAGGCTCCCTTCAGATACCAGAAAGGTATCCCTCGAGCCTTCTCTTCTCCAGGCTGAACAACGTATTATCTAGTCTGTCTTCCTTGCTGAAGAAAGATTCACAATACATAGATTCTTCTTGGCAAACGTTTCTCTTACACGTCCTTCAAAATCTCTTATGAAAGGAATACAGTCTTGCTTTAGATGGTCTTTTATTCTTATTATGTGAATGCTTCTGTGAAGATTAAGACAATGGTATCTTTTACCCAATTGAGGTTAATTTAGCAAAAATGTTCTTTTTGGATTTTATTTTTATTTTCCAATCATGGATAAATTATCAGAAAATATGTGAAGCCCTAAATTCTATAGTTTTGAAGTGCTGGAAGATCAAATGAATATTGAATCTTGACATCTCTGAATAATGATTTTTATACTTTCACCTTTGTAGGGTAAGATTGTCACCTTGATGACAGTGTGTGTAGGTATATTCCCATTTATTCTTCATCGTTTATATGTACACATATATTCAAATGTATACAGGGATGTGTCTATATGCAAAGTGCATGTTTGTGAAGCAGGATACCAAGGGTAAAATAAGAAAGGGAGTATCTTCACTTTTGTTTCTTACAGAAGTTAATTTACAAAGTGGTGAGGCCTTTCACATATGCACTGTCTGTGATTCATCCCAGAAAGATGAAGATGTAAAATGTCTAGACCATTAGAAATCTATGCTTGTTTCTCCCTCAAAAAAAAAAAAAAAATTACAATGATTGTTTGAAAAACTTGGGGAAAATAAAACTTGGGGGAAACGATGTCTATCTTCTCATGATTTGCCATCACTCCCCAATTATGAATTAATATTTTACTTTTATAATTTATGAACTGTAATTTATGAACTAAGCTAATTCATTTAAGCATAAAATCCACATTTCCATGGTAACAGCATGAATGAAGAAGGGATGAACTTCCAAAGTTCAACTGCATTTATTACAGTACTTAAAAATAAACCTCCAGCAATTTTCATCCAAGAAACTACTGTAGTCTTTTTGTATGGAAAAAATAAAAAAATTAAAAAATAACACTCATTGTAAATTTGTATAAGAACAACTCAATGTTGTATTGTACTTGATAAAGATCTGCACATGTCAAAACACCTAAAATTTTATTTTTTGTACCGTGATATTAGTCCAGGAAACTACTTAAAGGGAACCTATTTTTAGATTGAGCAATATGATATAAAACTATGTAACAGCAGACAGAACCTATGCTTTTTTTTTTTTTTTTTTGATGTAGCCAGTATTTTCATTTAACAAGCAAAGAGTTAGATTTTACAAATGATGGATATTCATTGGCCATTCTTTAACTATTCCTCTTCATTCAATTAATAACAGTTATTAGTTTAATATGTTAAAAAACCTCAGCTAGAAATGTGATCAATGAGATAAATACCTTGTTTTGAAAAACAGTTCTCAAACCTGCATAGCAATTGAAAACAAAGGATAATTAACAAGTGAAACCATTTACAGGGAAATTGGTATGTTTTCTGTTTTAATGATTACAAATCAAGACTCAAGATATTTCTAGAAGCCTTGTGAGTCAAAAGTTATTGGGCTCAGTAAAGGATAAATAGGTAATCTAATTATTCTAATAATGTAATAAATCTATTTTATATCTTTAAATAAGAAAAGAATATTTAAAATAAGTATACTACAAAATGAAGGATGGAAAAAAATCTCTCAGTGGAGAGAATTCTCTCTGAAATACATCCAAATTAACCAAAATAATGTATCTCTACAGATATAAATACATGATCCCCCTGTTTTATTTATACAATTTGCTAATTTGTCTATGGAATCTAAGAAAAGTGTGATCAAATCAGGTATCCATATTACTTATATATAACACCCAACACAAAACCCCTTGTCAGCAACCTATCTCTGTGAAAGCTGGTGATGCATGCTTTACCTGTACCTCCTCTGGGAACTGTAGCTCCCAATATGTGAAGACACCTGGCCAACCTCGATACTTTTTCTTCCAGTACTATCCAAATCATAAAAATAATCCCTAGACAAAGACTTTAAAAACAAAGTCAGCAAAAAAACCCCACAACTGAGATTTTTCCTGTAGAGTTTTACCAATTATTTAATTCCTTACTTCAGCTCCTCATTTAGCCTTCAAGTCAAAATATTTTCAGCTGTATTTTTTTCAGCTGTACATACACAAGTCCATGGGAATCGATGAGATGCATCTCACAGTCCTGAGGGAACTGGCAGATGTGGCAGATAAGCCAGTTTCCATCATATTCAAAAAATCATGGCAGTCAGGCAAAGTCCCCAGTGACTAAAAAAAGGGAAATATGACACTCATTTTTTAAAAGACTAAAAAGGCAGACTGTGGAAACTACTGAGCTGTCAACCTCACCTCTGTGCCTGGTAAGATCATGGAACAGATCCTCCTGAAAGCTATGTCAAGGCATATGGATGGGAAGGAGGCTAGTACAGACAGTCAACATGGCTTCACAACAGGTAAATCATCACTAAATAATCTGTTGGCCTTCTACAATGAAGTGATGGAGCTGCAGAATAAGGGAAGAGCAACGGCTGACATCTACATTGAGTTCTGCAAGGCCGTTGACGCAGTCCCACACACCACCTTTGTCTCTGAATTGGAGAGATGTGGATTTGATGGATTCAATGGATAAGGAATTGACTGGATGGCCACATACAAAGAATTGCAGTTGATGGCTCAGTGTCCAAATGGAGACAAGTGATGTCCCTTAGGGGTCCGTACTGGAACCAGTCCTGTTCAGTGTCTTTATTAACAACATAGACAGTGGGACTGAGTGCGCCCTCAGAAAGTTTGCAGAGTGATGCAAGCTGGGTGGTGCAGCTGATATGCTAAAAGGAAGGGATGACATACAGAGCAACCTTGACAGACTTGAGGAGTGAGTCAATGTGAATCTCATGACGTTCAACAACTCTAAGTGCAAGATCCTGCCACCTGGGAAGGGGCAATCACCAGTATCAATACAGTATAGGGGATGAATGGACTGAGAAAAAAGAACTTAGGGATACCGGTGGATAAAAAATTGGACATGAGCCACAAATGTGCCCTTACAGACTGGGAAGCAAATGATAGTCTGGACTGCATCAAAAGAAGCAAGGCCAGCATGTTATGGGAGGTGATTCTGCCCCTCTACTCTGTTCTGGTAAAACCCCACCTGGAGCACTGCATCTACTCTGGAGCCCCCAACATCAGGACATGAACCTGTTGGAGCAGGTTCAGAGGAGGACCACAAATATGGTTGGAGGGTTGGAACACATCTCCTGTGAAGACAGGTTGAGAGAGTTGGGGTTGTTGAAGCTGGAGAAGAGAAGACTCTGGGAACAATTTTTTGTGGCTTTTCAATACTTAAAGGGGGCTCATAAGAAAGACAAAGAGACTTGTTACCAGGGTCTGTAGTGATAAGACAAAGGGCTATTTTTTTAAATTAAAAAAGGATAGGTTTAGATTGGACATAGGGAAGACATTTTTACCATGACGGTGGTGAAATTCTAGAACGCGTTGGCCCAGAGAAGGTCAGGTTGGACAGAGTTTTGAGCAACCTGATCTAGTTGAAGATGTCCCTGTCCAAGACAGGAGGGTTGGATTAGATGATCTTTAAAGGTCTTTTCTAACCTAAGCCATTCCACTAGTACCTCTTAAGCTTTTTCCTATTTTTAAAATGAATATCTGCAGAAGAATTCTCAGGGTGTATGTCTTTCTCAGAAACAGCACTATTACCTATGTCTTTCACTTACCCTTTCTGTATGTTAGCCTCATTGATGGCTGTTAATTGCATTGATTGCTCTGTTGGAAGTGGAGCATCCAGAAAAGCATGTGACTTGAGAAAAAGGTTTTATCCTTCATGATCTTCTGTCACTTACAAACTGATACCACTCTGCTGTTGCTGACACAGCAGGTGTGATGCAATTTTATTCACCTCCACTAAGAACTCAGAATGAGTTTTAAAACTGAGGAATCACTAAAAACGAGGAAATGTATATACAAATATATATGCATAAGTACATACAAGTATGTAAATATGTATACATCAATCAACTGTTTGGAACCATTAAGAGGTTAATTTTCATATACACATTACCACAATGAGAAAAGCACTGCTCACATTTGTTCCCTTCCCACTTTGTGCTACATCCCTCTATGCTTCCCACACAGCAATTGAAATTTTATTTCTAAATTGCAAAAAGTAGGATAAATGATACTTTCTTTCAAACAGGATTCCTTAAAAAATAAAGGAAAAAAAAAAAAAGCACTCCTAAGCAGCAAGTGGAAAAATCTACATCCTCTAAATCAGACAACACACTTCTGAATGTACTGTTACTTCTGAGAATTTCACCTGGTGATCCTGGAAACTGCTGTGAGAAGGCTTGTCTCAGCAGTTAGACCTCATCTCTTTAGGGTCTGTAATTAATGGGATCATGGAAAAAAAGATAATTTCTTAATTTTCCATTGAGTATTGATGCCCAGCACATACTGACTGAAACACTATTGACACCATTTTGCTGTTCTGCATTCAAGGAAATGCCTCCAATATTGTGGACAAAGCATGATCAGACTTTGCAGTGACTTGAGCTTTGGAGAATTCGACACACAAAACCAAAATTTGAAAATGTCCTTAAGAGCTTTTTCATTTTAATCCACTGGGATGTTTTGATTCTTCAAAGAAAAAATGCTGACAATATGAACAATAAAATATAGAATATTAACTTGTAATACTAATTTAATACTATAAAGCAAATGTAAATGACAGCATCAAAATAGAGGATTTTAATGTTATTGAAATTAGTCTGGAAAGTTGAAATGATTCACTTCAACTTTTTATCACTGAAAATTTTATCTTAACCTCCGAATATTTTCAACAAGTTACATTTGAATAGAAACTTCTAACACTGATAGTATCTGAGCAACTCTATTATTTCCCAGCAGTTAAAGAACAATTTTTCACTCATATTATTTAACTAATTCTATTGTTTCCAAGCAGTTAGAGGTTTCCTTTTAAAATATCATGCCTTGCACATTTCTTCCACAGATGTCCCCTTCTCACTTCAATATCCCCTTGAGTAACATGCAGTGAAGATCAGATAAATTCAGAGAATGTCTTCAGTTAAAATATCTTATAAAATGCAAATTACAGCTATAATCTGAAGATATTTCACAAGCTAACTGACTTTAGCACTGCTTCCTCTGTAACCATTTATAAAAGCTGAAAATCTGTCTGTGGGGCTATCTATAAACATTTTGTTATTACATCTGTATGCAAAATTATTCTCAGTGTAGTACACAGGGTCAATATCTCTTTCGTATGGAGGACAAGACTGAATGAGACATGCATGGTGACAGCAGAATATCAATTGACTAAAGCCGTATTTATCTGAGAGAATTTTTTTCTGTTCTCTTAATACTTTATTTAAATAGTTTTAGAAATAGCACTCCCCTTGACCCAAAGAAGTTATAGCATGCCCCATTTCACACATTAACCAAAAATAACATCAAACCTCTTAGGAAAACAAAGCCAGAGTCTACTGTCAATCATAATACAAGTAACCTTTTAATTCCAACAGGGTCATAAAGATCTACAGTCCTATAAAATACACAAATCTGTCCCAAAGAATACATAAAGCCAGAGTAAAATTTGATATACACTGAGTGAAAATCCGCCTCTATTAAAGCCAATACTAAAAAAAAATCTTATTAATTTCAAATTTTTTATTGATGTACTTTAAGGTGAAAATAAATGTTGATGTATACAACATGATAGTAAGTTTGTATGTAAACCTCAGTTACAAAGAGTTGTAGCTCCCTGGCAGTCTTTTGGCAGATTATCAGCTCTACTTCAGCTATTCCACAAAAGCAGAATAATACAGTCTGAGAGTATCTTTTTCTATCCCCTGCTCATCACCGCATTCAAAGTGGAATCCACATATTGAAATATGCTTTAAGAGTGGTTTGTGAATACTTTTGCAGTCACAATGACTGGGACATTTGTTACAGTGTAAGGGCATCATGCTATTATCAGATAGTATTCTGAACAAGATTACTGTCATCTGAAGAGTTTCAAATAAACACACTTCTTGGGTACCTTTAATCCAAGTTGTTCTGCCTGGAGAAAAGGAGGCTGAGGGGAGACCTTCTCACTCTCTACAGCCGCCTGAAAGGAGGGTGTAGAGAGTTGGGGGTTGGTCTCTTCTCCCAAGTCACAGGCAATAGGACAAGAGGAAACGGCTTCAAGTTGCGCCAGGTTCAAATTGGATATCAGGAAAAATTGTTACAAGGAAAGGATGATTAAGCATTGGAATGGGCTGCCCAGGGAGGTGGTTGAGGCACCATCCCTGGAGGTATTTAAAAGACAGGTTGACATAGTACTTAGTGACATGGGTTTTTTTTAATCAGAGTTAGGTTGATGGTTGGGCTACATGATCTTAAGGGTCCCTTCCAACCTAGATAATTCTATGATTCTATGGAGTTTAGTCCCATAAACACTGCAAAAATGATGGAAAGTATAAAAACTACTAGTGATTGCTCAGTTTGGTCCTGATCTAGATGATAGAAATATTGTGTCAGTCTCTAGTGGAAATACATTTGAAGGGCAGGTGGGCAGCAGACATTCCAGCTTGTGTTTATCAACCAGAATCAAGGAAAGGCCACTAAGATTTGTTTGCCAGTGACTCAGCAAGACAAGTCAAACTGGACTATAAAAAGATTTTTCTCCTATCACAAGGGAAGAGGATAGGAGGATCTGTTGTGAGAGGTGACTCATGTCTAGAAAACAGAATAATGGGTTGCGGTTAGTATTTGTGAGCTGGAGAGGTGCAATACAGCTGTTGATTTTTACTTTTATTTTTTTTTAAAGAGAGAAGATAAGAAAAAAGGAGAGAAAATTAAGTGAAATAAAGAAATAAAATAAACATACACCATAGGAAGGGCTTTTTTCCATCCTCCACCAAACCACCTTTGATGACCCTTGGTCCTTCACAAAACCTGTGATGTAATAAGGTAATGAGAATTAAATTTAATGGCTGACAGAGAGTGTGTTTATCCTTTGCAATGATAAGAACATATCTATCTAAATACTCATTGAGAAGTCTGTCCATTATCGGTGGCTGCTGCTGTATATAACGCTCTTGAAAAGCAAGCCAAACCACAAAATGGACTAAATGGGCAGATGATTGCTGCCTGCTTATTTTGGTAGAGTTCTGTCCAGGAAGGCAGGCTAGATGATAGCCCAGGCCTTCTGGCCCAAATCCAGATGTATCTTTTTGTTAATCTGCACAAACAAATGCACAAGACTGGAACAATCTGGAAAAGCTTGAAACTCCCCAGTTGTTACTGTCTGTAACAGAAAGCTGTCATTTCATACTTTGGGTTTGCATTGTTCTCTGCTTCTTGCCCTATGCTTTCTATAAATAGTGAAATTGCATGCCAATTTATGAAATGGAATTTTGTTAGAGATATAGAAATTCTGAAGCTATAACTGAAGCTGTTAAAAATCAAAATTAAGCTATGCAATGCTCCAAAATGTTGGCCAACTGCAATAATTAAAACTTTTAAGCATTTCTCAGTACTTCTGATACATTAGTTTTCTCTGTCATTTGGCAGCCCTCTGCACTGAAATAGCTTGTTGAATATTTTAGAATCAACATTACAGTACCACCACTTCAGTGAAAGGATTATAATTAATTTTTCACAACTGCATAATTTCAGGGCACTGTGAAATACAACTTCAGTGGGTTTCTTTAAGCAGCAGTGTCCCGATGACATATTGAACAGTTGTGTCTATGGCAACATGTTCCTATTATCATGGATCTCATTTATCTACCATCATCTCTGAATGGATATTTTTTAGATAATTAACATAGAATTCAATTCTAATTGTTAAAATACGAATGAAAATTGAAGTTCATGCATAAAGCACCTTCTGCCTACATATTGCCCTACACAGCATAAAAAGGCAAAACCTTTTTTGCATTAATAGAACGGGAAAACATCTGAGACCAAAACAGACCACAATTTACTTTTCATTTCCTGGCTCCTGCTACTACAAGAAAGAACTGTTTATTCATTATTTCATTATTGCATAGCAAATAGTGTAAAATAGAAAGTTATTTCTCTATACCAGAAGACAAACTGGTAGCAGACAGAGGTTGGTCTGAGAGTGAGAACACTCAGGTCCTCCCTTTCACTTTACCAGGTGTGGTAAAAAAGGTCCGTTACCTCTTTGATACTTGCAAACTGGTATTTATGGTATCATTCCCAGTTATCACTCTCAAAATGTCAGTTTTCTTATCACAACTCCCAACTGCAACTGCATCTTACCTTTCAGTCAGGACACACGTTAGTCTGCAAAGCTTTGGATGGCAAATATAAGTAATAGCGGTTAATATTTTCAAGTCATTTTTAGAGACTGATTTGAAATATTTGATTTCCTTAATCTGAGCAAAAACATCTCTGTGCTCATTGAATCTTTGTGCTCTACCACCTACAGTGTGCAGCTTTGTGCTCTACCACCTACAGCATTTCCCAAAGTATTTTTCCCTGTGTGAATGTATTTATTTGTACCTTCCTCTATCACAAGCAGCATGCTTGATTTCAGGAACGGAACTTGATCTTTCTCACAACCCTCCCAGCACATATTAAAGACATCTTTGGCTTGGTACCCTATGTTTCTAGGAAAAACAAAAATTGATCAAGCACTGCTATATTCTTAGTAAAATGCCAAAATTTATGAGATGTCATTTATTATTATTTCTCTGGACTTTCCACTAGAATATGCCATCAACATACTCATATCTCTGTTCAAATAACCTCTAAATTATTGTGTCAACGTTTCCCTGGTATGTGGTTTTACATTCCATGAAGCCGTAGTCATCAAAGTTAGCTACACAGCATCCAGAACAGCCTGTAACGTCTTCACCTTGCCTATAAGAAGAATACTTCACTTCTCTACTCCTTCTTATTTTACTATATTATTTCCATTTACTCTATAATTTCTACACAAAAAAAAAAGTTCAAGGCAAGGGCATGAGAGGGGAAGGGAATTTATGCCCTCTAGCCAAATTTTCTGAAGAAGCCTCTGAAAGTTTTATGCCTGAAACAGAATTCAGAGCTAGTTGGTAACATGTCAGAAGGTCCAGCTGCTGAAATAGGATACAGAAATAAACTAGTAAGGAAATATTCTTTAATTCCAAGAAAAGGAAAAACCACGTATGAAAAATCCTAGTGGAACAGTAGTTGCTCACTGCCCTTTGCAGGTCAAGAGTTCACTGCTTTGGGCAACAGTTTGTGGCTCTTAGGATTTAGTTTAGTGCCCTGCTTTGCCATAGGCACACACCAGTGTGATAAAGACAAGATATTTAACCTAAAAGATCTCAGGTTCTTATATATGAAGACTATATGTAAGATTATCAGATGATACCAAAATAGTCACAATAAAAGCAACATTGAATCAAGTTTAGCTAATCCAAACCCATCTAAAACCTCAAGGAGCCACCCAGTCTGCTGGTTCTGTAGGTTCTCCAGAGCTGCTAAAGCCTTTAGAAATTTGTATCTCCTGATTGAGCCTGGAAGTTGTCTTCATCCTTAAAACATACTCAAAGTATGTATTCTGATAATGTCCAACCTAAAATCTTACTGCAACTCACCTTGGGGAGATAGACACTTAAACCCTGACTAAATCCTTCTTTGACCTTTGTCTGATTACCTTGAAGAAGTATAAAATCTAGATGAAGTTAAGACTACCATTAGCATCACATTAGTGGTGCAACAGCACTAATGGTGCCCTCCTGTCACCTGAGACGCTTGCTTGGCACACTCACTTGGACCACTTATATCACTCACTGTCATTTTCAGAGGAGGGCTATGTGGTGACATGCCAAGCAGACAGACTGTTCCTCTTGGTTCCTCATTACTCACAATGGAAAAGACAGAGACCTAAATTAAGCGGATCATAAAGGTCTTTGAAGTCTCCTGAGTTCCAACTCACTACGGACAGTGACAAGTGCCTGAGGCAGATAGGTTGTCCTCTGCATGTCCTCAGAGGCCTACCTCACCCTTTGTTCTTGTCAGATATTTAGCTATGGTAGGCAGACTATTATGCCCTCTGCTTTCAGGCAGGTACCTAAAATTTTACTGAGAGCATGGACAAGATAAGCACTGGATTTAGGCTTGATGCGACTGACGAATCCATGCTTGGAAGCACTGCTTTATTGTCATATTTATTGATGTGGCACAAGTCACACACATCTGTATTACTAATCCACAGACTGCAATCTAAATAATGTTTTTAGTTAATAAAATAAAAGTTGAACAAACTAAAGCTCCTTTCCCCCCAGAAACTAGATCAATTTACTGTGCATATAAAGCCACCATTTTGGTGTATGGCTGCAAAGGAAAAAGGCTCCTTAAGCTTGCAGAGAAGGTTAATCAAAACTGCATCCCCTCTTTACACATGGTCCCTGGAAATGTGATTCATCTCCTCACTTTCCTCACAGATAGTTACAAGAATGGATGGAGGATTTCAGGAACTCCTTTCCACCAGTAATGCAAAAGCTGAGTCACCTCTTGATATTCAGTCCATAGCCTGAAATAGCCCAACCTTGAGAGGAAATAGTCAAGATTTATAGATAAAGCAGACGAAAAGAAAAGATGAGAAAATAAGTGAATCTGTGTATGGGAAAGCCTGAAACCTGGTAACAAACAATGTAATAAACTGCCAGAGCACAGAACTCAGCAGCTGGCTAACAAAGATTGGGCAGCCAAGAGGAATTCAGTCTTGAAAAGCAGGAATGTTAATGGGCACTCCTGCATCAGGCTTGACTAGAGGGATGTTAAACACTAAATTAAAATCTAAACGTTGACTAGAGACCATATGCAAGGATAGCCGTTTGGGAACATTTTCAGCCTGTCATTCTCTCTTCAAAAGCCAAGACAAAAAAGACACTCCGTGAATCAGAAAAGGCTGAAATAGTCACCATGTCAGTTCAGGAATCCAATGGCAGGAATTTTCAAAAAGGAAATTCAGACTTGTCCTCTCCAACAGCTGCAGGCATCTCTTATCTCCTGGAAGCCAGAAGTGTTCAAATCCCCTCAGTTAAACAATATCCTAAGGATCCAACTGAATGTCTGGGGACTGGTCATTATGTAGACGGTACTTTCTTGGGACTATACTAATTTAGGATGTGTACATATCCTTCCAAAGCTAGCTGACTTTGTGCTTTGTCCCACCTACTTTTTTACTGCATTGCAAAAACAGAAGCAGCAGCATCGTTCATCTTAGTGCTGAATAATCTTTCATGTAATCTTCTTTTCTGGAACTGGAGTTTTTTAAGACAATGTGCATATTGTCTGAAATTGATGTACGCACAGCAGTTTTTCAGTGCTGTTTAACAGTATTACTCTGGTTCATGCCAGCTAAATGTGTTTTAGTAGATATCAGACCAGATTTCTGAAATGTAATCTACTTAGTATTGCTCATGACAAGTATCTGGAAACTTCAGTAGATGTGCATATGACAGCCCACTGTCTTTCTATGCTTAAACAACACAACAGGAATAAAGTCAAGGAATAAAATAATTTTCTTGGGTCACACAACTAGCCATAAGCTCTAAATTTTCAGTTCTGACTTCAAAGTACTCAATGGTATCACCTGCGAAAACATATACACTGGTGGTAGTTTAGAACACCAATTGTTTGTAAATGCAGTTTCAGTGAGCACCCCAGCCCCCTCTTTCAAGCACCTTGTTTCATAGAATCCAGAATTATAGAATGGCTAGAGTTGGAAGGGACCTTAAAGATCATCAAGTTCCAACCTCCCTGAGATGGGCAGGGACACCTCCCACCAGACCAGGTTGCTCAAAGCCCCATCCAGCCTGGCTTTGAACACCTCCAGGGATGGGGCATCCACAGCTTCTCTGGGCAACCTGTTCCAGTATCTCACCACCCTCACAGGAAAGAATTTTTTCCTGAGATCTAATCTAAATCTCCCCTCTTTCAGAAGAAACAGAAGAGATTCCCACACACCTGCAGCGCCCCTTATGAGAAGAAATGTGTCTACTTTTGGCACTTAACCATGACAGCTGTGTCATCTTACTTGTTTCTCAGGTTTTCTGAGATTTTGCCCGGTATAAAAGGTTCTTTAAACATCTTTGCAACTTGCTGAAGTTATCAATGTCTCTTGGCAGAATTGGTTTGGATATTACAAGAACACAGTGGTTACTGTGATGTGGCAGCCAATGGTCTCAATACATTGGGATTTACAAGACTGGGCTCAACAAACAGCAATGCAGCCAAGCCAGAATACAGTGTCACTCCAGGCACTGTAACCCCTGTACCAAGTAGCCTTGGGATGCCATTCAGTGTAACTACCCTGCTGGTTCTCTGTAAGACACAGGAACATGTAGCTGCCATGCCTGCCACCTTGTAGTGCAAGAGAAACTTCATTCTGGACTGTTTTTGTCATAAATTGTCTCCTGTGGATGCATTACCGACAGTTCCCAGAGGCCAGGCTTGATTGTTCCCAGAAAAAACAATCTACCTAACCATAGCTTCCAGCCATAGTTGCATGAGATATTGTATAAATTGATGAATAAATAAGAAACATAAAGTCCTAAAACCAAATAAAACATAAAAATCAAATGATAAAGCTAGAAAGAGACAGAAAATGGTAATGTGAAGATTATAAATAGTTCATTAATTTAAAAAGCTAACATGATGGTAACTTCAATGATTATAGCTTTGATTTAAGTACACACAGAAGTACCAGGTCAGCTTACAGAATCAACTGACCTCTCTCAAGGATTAAGCTAGATTTGTACTAATGTATGTATTCATGTCATGAGCAATAAGAAGAATACCTTTGACCCAGGTGACCAATATAAGACACTTTTTGGAAACATTACCCACAGGTCTGCTGTAAGAAAACTGTGGTGGTTCTTAAACTGCTTGGGAAAGGAAATCCACACAGTGAATTTATCCGTAATGAAAGTACAAGGCTACTCTTGACTCAGACAGGGGAAAAAAATAAAGAAATCTGTTTCTGTGGTTCAATGTCAAATCACTGCAGCAAGATATTAATGTAACAGTGGCTTGGTTTTTCTCTGACCCCCAACATGTTTATCCTTCTCTCTTTCTTTGGCTACGTATGCACAGAAGCAAGAGAAACTAATGGCTTGCTTACACTTTAGTTTGAAAGGACTGATATTTTCTTCACGCATTCCCAGAAAGGACAGGAAATATCTCCAGTATCAAAGGGGGTCTGCAGGAAAGCTGCAGAGGGACTTTTACAAGGGCATGTAGCGATAGGATGAGGGGTAATGTCTTCAAACTGGAAGAAGGTAGATTTAGACTAGATATAAGGAAGAAATTTTTTACCATGATGGATGAGACACTTGAACAGGTTACCCAGACCATATAGGTCTGACTGGAGATGGGCAGGGGGGTCTCTATTCTCTCCTTTGAAGGAGCCAGTCTCACTTCCAGTCTCACATTCCCTCTACATTTGCTGTAGTCCAGCAGCCTTATTTCACAGAAATATTAAAAAGTGAAGTATGCTTCAGCCAAAATGATCCTCAGGCTTCACACTCCAGCATACATCAATGTTGCAGCCTGCAGGGTAGTGCATTGGTATCTGTTCTGGCCCTAAATAAGCTATCTGAGATACCAGAATTAGTTAGAACAGCATGGTGTTGTCCATAGGTTAACTTCTTTTCCCCAAGTGGATAGATTAGCCTGGAGCAAATGTATCCTTGACTGCAATCTACACACAGGACTGTGTCTCCCTGCTGTCCAGCACGCTGTCAGAAAATATCCACTCAGAAATTTAAATGGAATAGTTGCAATCTCTGCAGCTCATTTCAGCCCTAACATGTCCCACACCACAGGCAGAAAGTGGCATGAAGAAAATTCAGTACTGGTTTTGCTTCTCCCTACCCTGCAAAGACATTCTCCCCGGGGGTCTCCGACCAGCCAAGGCAACTCGCAGCACAGAAAGGCATTAGAGTGAAGAAACCATTCTGCTGTGTAATCATGTGTTTAAATAGACATTGTAAGTAGGCTACAGCACACATGTGCGCAACCCTGCAAATATTAACACGCCTGAAAAATGATTAGGCAAAATTTAGTCATGAAAAGAATATCACTGTTAGGATCAGGTTTTCTCCATCATTTTCATAATGGAGCAGAAGAGAAGCACGGAATTGGCCAGATATGAAAAATAGTATAACACCATTTAAATAGCTTACTCATTAATCTTGTCTTCCTGGTGTTCCATGTTAGATGGAATCAGAGATCAACTACAGGAACACTATATTTGAAACTCTGACCTAACTCCAGTCCTGTTAAAACTTTACAAAGGCCTACAATTTAATACAAACTCTTCCAAGCAGTGGCCCATGTCCATGACAGCTTCTTATGAGAAGAGCAGCAGCAAATTTGAAAATATCATAGAGAAGCAGCAATTTGGTAGCAAATAAATTATTTAATTAATTAGTCTCTTTTTCTGAAACTGCCCCCACACAACTTCACCGACCTTTTCTATTATTCTACATCAATTATGCGATGAATATTTTGTGCTGATACTGGTTTACCCTGTGAAGAGTTAACAGCAGTTTATTGTGAATCTTTTAGATTCCAATTTTCAGTTATAGTGGTTAATTCAGACTGCATCATATCAGTTTCTGTTTATAGGCAGGGTAAGTTTAAGTGCTATGATCAGCTCCCTAATGTGGTACCTAACAAACTTTGAAAAACCACTCTATTTCTTATGGATTTTTGCTAGTAAACATGTTTGCTAGAATAACTGGAAAACAAACATGAAAGTGAAAAGTAAACAGCCAGAGTCCATGTGGTTATTTGCCCAGTGAATATTCAAAGGCAAAGCAAAGGGTTTATAATACTCTAACTCTTACAAATGCTCAATAAAATAACGATTACAAATCTAGCATTACAATCTAGACATCCGAATTTCTTTTCCTACTTGTTAAACTATATTAATTCGAAAAACCTTTAATCTAATCTCTAAAGAAAGGTGGGTGAGACACCACAGGAGAGAAGGTAGGAGTAAGTCTGTAAAGAAGAGGAAAAATACCAAACTTTAGTCACTGAGAATAGGAGCAGAGAAGATGGGCCATAAAGCAATTTAAGGTGGATGAAACTTCCTATGGTAATAAACTACATGTCTACTGAGTTTGCAGTGGAAGAGGGCAAAATGGGAGGGTTAGAATGGTAATGGTGTCTCTCGGTCTCATCCTGAATGTAGAAAGAACCTTCTTTGGGGAGGCTTTTCTGTCTCCAGCCCTTCAGGAACTGAGAGTTGTGTGGGAGAGCAGAATGCCGTTCGTTATTACTTGCCCCTTTCTGTTTGCCAGCAGAACCCAGCAAAATATTCTGCTTTCCCAGGAGAAAGCAGGGAATCCCAGAAGCTCCACACAAAATTGCCAAGCAATGAACCAATTTGGATTTTTAACTTTTGCCATGTAGGCACAGACACTCCACAGCTCATAGCTCCATTGAAACCCCTGCGCAAAACTGAAGGGCTTCTCTGAACTGTTCATGTTATGTTTCAGTGCATGCATGACGCAATTCCCAGTTTCTATTGGTGAGGCAGGAATTGTAGCTGGAGAGAGCAGTGTGTATGAACTCTGGATGAAGTATGTGTATCCCTAAAGAGCCCTGGCTTGGCAGTTCTTCTCTCTGCCTTGTATCCTGTCAAAGCTGCTTCCTTAGTGCTTCTTTTTGCCCTGATGCCCTGTACATTATGCTTATTTTCACTTACAATGTTTGTATTGTTTTTTTCAAGCCTCTGGACCAGGCATTTGCATTTGCTCTTCACTTTCAAAAGTATCTTTTTTCAATTGTAAGGGATTTTTCTAAACAGAATTCATAGCAAGTAACTCCATTAAACTCATAGTTTAAGCTTAAGCTTAGCCCCAAATCCAATAAGACAGTCCTCTCGGTCATCTATGTCTAAATCATGAAATAAAAGAGCAGTAAGAACACAACCAAACCTCACACAGGAAAATAAAAATCTTTATCCTTAAAATGCATCATCGAGTTATTCAAAACAGAAAAAAAAAACATACCCATGGGTGGGAACATAATTCTCCCACCTAAAATATTCATAAATTAATCTATGCCAATATGCTTAGGAGAAAAAGCAGGTCCACTGGCATTCGAATTTTATATATATTAGAAAAAAAAAACACTTTTAAAAACAAGAAAAGTGCCCAGAGTTCTCCAAGAGGGAATACAAGACATCTTTGATCCTGTCCCTCATGACTATCACTTGGGACACAATGTATCACTGGTTGCTGACAGAATGCTAAAATCCTCACATCCCTGTAGCTCAGGCTGCAGTGGGGCTCCCTGAGCTATTGTATGCCACAGAATCACAGAAAGGTTCGGGCTGGAAGGGACCTTAAAGATCATGGGCAGGGACACCTCCCACTAGACCAGGTTGCTCAAAGCCCCATCCAGCCTGGCCTTAAACACTTCCCGGGAAGTCATAGATTTGTCATACAGTTCAAAGCAGATACTGCTCAATGCCATCTGCTTTCTCCTAAAGAGGTGGACACTGACATCTTTGCCTCTTCTTAATAGAATTGTCTTGCCACTGCTTCTTGGTGATAAATGCTTATTTTCTAGCAGTAAACCCATGTATGGGTCATTCAGCCTTCAAAATATTAACAAAACAGTTCACAGGCAGACACAGCAAGAAATTATAGGTGCTCCCAATTTCATCCAATCAGCCTACGTACTTGCATTAACTAGGTTTACTACTGAGCAGTGGTTGTCAGGGATAGTCAAGTTTCCTGTTGGCAATGACCACGTGAATATACATGGTTTTAGAAAGTTCTGTGTTAATGTGCTGCTTCCAGATCCTCAGGTTGCCCATTAACATTTGATATCCTGCAAATATCCAAGGACTATAAAGTGTGTGTAGCACCCATCTGTTGCAAATCCAGAAATCACAGTGAACCCATGGAAGACATCTTTATGTATCAAGTTTAAATGTATAAATGCAAGCCCAAAATAAGAAATAAAGAAAAAAAGTAAGTTCTCTAGATGGAGCTGGTCAACGTGTCACATACCACTGGGTACTGGTGATGTCCTGGCAATTTTTGTAAGCAATGCCAAGGAGGTGGATCAGGTCAGTATGAAATGAAAATGATCAACGGAATTTAGGACTCAGCTCCCAGAAATTATTTTTTTTTTCCATTTACAATCCCTAATGCACTACACGGGAGAAACTACAACGCATAAACTCAATGATGTGTTGAATAAGAAAGGAAGATGCAATCACAAAACTCACTGTTCAAGTCAACACATGTTTGTGCCAGACGTAAGTCCTTCATAGGAACAACTCCTGATTCTGAATTCTTTCATAAAGATTCCCACATTATTATTAACTTAATCCAAGTTAATTAATTTAGCTCTGGGAATAATGGAGACACCTATTTTTAGCCACTTTTAGGAACAGACTTTGTACTACACACCCCCCTCCAAGTTCTTGAACTGGGTAGAGCTAGAGGCATAGTGCTGTTTCACCTGAATTTCTACTATTTTCTTTCCATATTGCCCTATTGGAAACACTACTGAGCTCAGCTTAAGTTAGACTAGATACCATGATGGTGTTCATACCTGTTATCTTCCGACTGCTCACATCACATTCATAATAACATATTCATTTACTCACTGCAGGCTGACAAAGCTTTTGAGGAAATGAAAACAGCAGGAAATTTTGCAAAGGCAATTAACTAAGAAATTTAGCTCATTTATGTACACTAATGATGTCACCAATTTCAACGTTCTATTTCTGAACAAATATTAATATCAATTAATAATGCATGCCACTTACAGAGAATGGGAAGACCATTCTTGCACAGA
>VXBW01005901.1:537100-603415 GCA_013400375.1 Thinocorus orbignyianus | reverse complement strand
TTACCCCAAACCAGGACAATCTGTTAAGCCAAGCTGCCCTGGCTTCGGATGGAGTATTTGAACGTCAACAGTTGAGGTTTTAGTGGCTTCAGATTTCAATCAATAGCAAGCCAATATAGCAAGAAGGTATTTTAGACTCCAAGTTTGTGTCGTTATCTTTCTATGATGGCAGTAGTCAGCCAAGGCTCCTTGGTTGCTCGCTGAAGAACAGATGTGTTGACTGGGGTGACTCCTGCTAAATCTCAGCTCAGAGGGGTTAAAGTTACTTTCTGCAGAACTTTCCTTCTGAATTGTGTATTTTTTTTTGTGTGTGTAAGGTGAGTATGGCAAATTGTTCTCTCTTGGACTTCAGTAGGGAGTCAGCTACATTTAATTGGGGAAGTGATCTTGCCATGTGAGTTTCCTTATATCTTGCATTGTAGTTACTTAGTCTTGGCGAAGCACTTTGAGATCCCTCTGCTGAAGCGATTATTAGATCTAAAATGCATTATTGTAAATTTTGTAAATGGGAGAAATATCAAGTGTTACTTTGGCAGAAAGAGCATTCAGAATTATTAGATTTATTGAAAATTCTTTTATGTCCTTCTAGTAAGTAAATTCTAGCAAGGAAGCCAGGAGGCGAAATATCTGCTCGAATTATCATCACCGCAGGCTGAGAGCTAAATAGATCTGCGTTGCCTGGAAAAGCAATCTCCTGGTGGCTGAGATGAACTGTAGGTCCTCTACTGCACTGGGCTGGGAGCAGATCTCTTACCTTAAGAAAGGTTTTGTGGTTGCTGAAGGTAGGAATCAAATTGATTCAAACACAGGCATTTGTAATGCATTCGCTTCCCAAATGATGGGATGTTTAATGGGCTGATGGAGATGCTGCAGGTGGAAGAGTTTCACTTGAGGAGCAATGCTCCAGCAAGAGGGACTTGGTCCGTCCTGTTGTTCCTCCTCCTGTTCCCATCTTTTGCCCCCTGACTCTGTCTCAAAACAGCCTTATTAAATAAATCTTCTTCTTCAAAAGGAGAATTATTGTCTCTGTTCTTAGTGGGCAGCCATTGACTGGTGGTTGGGTCTTGTCAGCTGATTTCAGATCATTTTAACCACTTGGAACAATTTCAGAATTGTTTCCCAGCTGTAACGCTCTCAGGTGACCTTTGTGAGAAGGTTTTTAGGATGTTAGTCAGGAACTTCATAATTATTTCCGTAGTGTGCTGCGGTTACATCTAAGAGTCATGATATCAGGCACACAAAATACTACTTCTGTATTCCATTCATAGAATTCCAGATTAAATGTAACTTAGACCATCCTGTTTTGAAAGATAATTTTGAAAAGAACTTTATTGATTTAGAGTTACATTACCGAAAAGTGTCTTCT
Source organism: Thinocorus orbignyianus (assembly GCA_013400375.1). Lineage (NCBI taxonomy): Eukaryota > Metazoa > Chordata > Aves > Ciconiiformes > Thinocoridae > Thinocorus > Thinocorus orbignyianus. Next base: position 602,049 of record VXBW01005901.1, on the reverse strand, counting down.
CTCTTTCCCGAGTGATTTATTTACACTCTACCCTAATTGACTCCAGCATTGTGTGCTCTGGGATAGTTCTTATTTCTACATGAATCAAAAACTAGAGAATAAAGAGTGGTGGAGAGTGTTGGCTGGCTTTTTTTTTTTTTTTCCCCCAGGAGTTGGCTAGGAGCAAGTAAAATATTAGGGCACCTTACTAACTTAGTTATTGTCAATTATTTGAAAATTTAGGAAGGCTGACTAATTTCCTAAGTAACAGAAAAGTCTAAGGGCTGGTTTTTTTCCCCTCGTTGTCAGGCAACTACATATCCTCTGCAGACAGAGGTTGTGTGGGAGAAGGAAAACTGCAGGACAGAAGCGTTGATTCTGCAGGAGAGCTGACAGTAGCTGTTGTGTAAGATGTCCTGATCTCCTGCGTGCCGCAGGTCCGCATGTCACTTCCATTTATTTTCAGTGCTTGTTGTCTCCTCTCAGGGAATTAATATGCAGAGTGCTTCAGGTTTCATGAAATGTTTTTCTCCACTCCTTTGAACTCTTTAATGGAAGCGTTTGCCAAGTCAGCTATACGTTTGAAATATCTCTCGTTGGCTTCTTTCAAAGTGTCAGAGCACGCCGTCCTGTGTGTGAGGGCTTGCAGGCAAGACGTTAGGAGGAAGAGAGATAATCTCCATCAGTGGTTGTGTTTTGGGCAGGATTGCTGACAAATGGATGTGTTCTTGGCAGCTTTTACCTATATCAAGGTGTTGAAGGGCTGCAGAGCTGCTGCGCTGGAGGGCTCTGCTGGAGACAATTTGCTGCTCTCTCGATGATTTGCAGTTGTGTTTCTGTTTCCAATCTCTTCCTGGTGCCTTTCACCAAGTATTTTCTGCTAAAAGTGTGGTGAGACTGCTACAATTTGTTGGAGGCAGCTGATGGGCTGATGAGGGAAGATGATGGAGGCCAGCCTGGTGGCCCGGTGTGATGACCATGCATCAGCAAGCCCCCAGTCTGCTGGGGGTCCAGCTGTCTAACTGTGTTAGAAAACCTAATGCAAAACTGGAAGAATTGCCCTCCAAACCGCATTGTTAAAAGGAGGAAGAGAAGGGAAGGCTGGATTCTGGGATGTGCATGAAAACCTGCTTCTGCTTAAGCTGTTGGTGGCCTTTGCGTTGACAACTCCAATGCTGCAGCTGGGTTGGTGGCCCATATTTTACATAAATATATGCTTAGTCTCACAAACTCATCACCATGATGATCAGAGGGATGGAGCACTTCTCCTATGAAGACAGGCTGAGAGAGCTGGGACTGTTCAGCCTGGAGAAGAGAAGGCTCCGGGGAGACCTTCAAGCAGCCTTCCAGGATCTGAAGGGAGCTCCAGGGGAGCTGGAAGGGGACTCTTGGTCAGGGAGTAGAGTGACAGGACAAGGGGGAAGGGTTTTAAATTGGAAGAGTGGAGATTTAGGTGAGATATTAGGAAGAAATTTAGGAACTTAAGAAATTTAAGAACTTAATACCAGTGATTCAAATATTGAAGCAACAACTGGAATAAAAACTTCAGTAATATTAATATGAATTATGACTCCTTTGTTAAGCCAGTTTCAACTTCTTGGGTTTTTTTTTTTGTTTGAAATGACCTGATTTTTCCAGAAAGCCTCTTGTTTGTTTTTGTTTGTTTGTTTGGGTTTTTTTTTGTTTTTTTTTTTTTTTTTTTTTTTCTCCCCATACATACAAAAATTTAACCTGGTGTGTTTGGAGAGACTAAGTTTTCCTAGCGGTGTCTGGATGATGCCCTATTTATTTCCAATCTCAGCAGTGGGCATGTTGTTGACAAAAAGGATATAGGAAGGTGAAACTATCAGGGCTGCCTGGGATCTGTTAAATCATGTAATTCATCTCTTCTTTGAGATGAAGAAGATGAAGGTGAAGCTTGATTTGGCTGCCGTGTGGCAAACGGGGAAGGGAAAAGCAGGGACCCCCATGGAAACAGCTGGATTCTGGTGCTGCTTCTATCAGTTCAAATCCCCTCTCCTCTTTTCTCCCTCAGGAAGGAGTGTCTTTCACTTGGACTTGATGTTGGTCCAGATTTAGTCTTCCTGTATCTGTTTGATAAAATCTCATTGTTGAATGAGCCCTTGATGTCACGTTGTCCTCCTCAGATGGATGAGAAGCTTTTCTGCTAGCAATACTCCATCACAATAGCCTGTGCTCTACAGGGAGAAGAAAAAAAATAGTCCCCTAGGAACTTTTTACTTATTAAAAAAACAACTGTGGGCATAGAGAACTACTGAAAACAGTAATCATTCATTGCTTTGACAGAGCTCCCCTTGTCTGGGAGCTGCAGTACATCTTTACACTAAAGGCATTGTCATCTGCAAGAATAATGTGGTTTTTCTAACCCCCAGAAAAGAAGCAATCACTGCAGAACAGATACCATGTGCACGCTTAAGCAGCCTAGAAGGCCATCCTTGGCAAAACAAGCACAGCTAAAAATCATTGTTTCTATAGAAGCAGAAATTAGATGCTTTCTAAAGGCTGGACAGAAGCCCTCCCTGAGTGCTGGGGGGATATTCCTGTGTGTCTGTAGGTGGAGGGGATCTGTAGAGGTGGGGGTAGATGGGTCTACCCCAAAACTGGTGCCTCCTGTGTCTGAAGACCCACTCTGGCTTGATCTCTGGGCTTAAAATGTTTTCCGACCTCTTCTTTTCCCTTTAATTTTAAGGAGCTGGGGCTTGTTTTCCAGCCTGGGGATGAGTTGGCAGATTATTCCTTGAAAATCAGGCGGATTTTGAGGGCGGCGCAGGGCAGGCACGGGCTAAGTGTGCTTCCCTGCCCAGGACCTGCACTCGCAGCCTGGACTTCTCTTTTGAGAAAGAAAAGCTCTGAAACGACCCGAGTCCTTCTCCAGAAGTGACCTGGGGCTGGGAGAGGGATAAATTGCTGTGACTGTGCAAACATCTGGCCATCACAAAAGCCAACCCCTCCCTTTCAATCTGTTGCCTTGGGTTTTAGCACTGATTTGTGTTCAAACACAGAGATTACTCAAAAAGCCATAAGTACAGACAAGAACAGGGGGGTTTTCCTTTCCCATACTGGAAGATGTTTCTGTGTGGTTTCTTCACTGAGGTCCCAGGGCCTGAAGAAGACTAAAGCATGTGGGAACGTGGAGAGATGATAACACCCACATTCTTCCTCCGCAATTAATTTCAAAAAATCTTTTTTATTTTTTTTTCCTCCCCACAATCAATTTTCTGTGTATTATTAGCAAACGGAAGGTGAAAATATACTTTGAAACAGTAACAGGAATGATTTCCAGCCCTGAATTAAATTAAATTAGATGTATGAATGCTACTTTATTTGGGGATATAATTCCCTGGTAATTATATCAGAGAGGCAAAGGGCCAATCGCTCCCTCCTCATCTCCTTTCCCAGCCGTAGGGTGCCGGTGGAAACAGAATGCACTTAAAGGATTACATGGTAAAAGTTTTCTGAATGTGACCAGTGTACCTCCAGCAGAGCCGCACAATCCCTCCCATGCTGTTCTGGCCAATTTCAGTCGTTGCCCTGAAAGGATCCTCAAATTCCATTTCTTAAATAATTGTTTACAACCCGTGGCTGCTGTTTACCCAGACACCGGCTCTTATTTTCTCCGCTCAAATTGCATTGCAATATAATTAGTTGGTATCATGCTGTTGGAAGTAATGGAAGGAGCTGTCTCCCTCACAGGTGCCACGCACACCGAGACCAGCAGTGTCCTCTGGTCAGCTCAGGAGAGGGCAGAATTTTGGTTAATTTTATTTAATTGCCTCCAGTGCAGGTCCAGGGCCAGTCGGACACTTGCAGGGTTACAGTGTCAGGTGTCCTCCGAGGTACAGGTTTAATTCTGAATCCTTCATGGTTAAGAGCAACAATAAAACCTGCAGGAGATAAGTGTCCTGCATACAACTGCATCTAAACCTGCACTTTGCTTTATATGCTTCTAGGGAGCTAATTGCCCTTAGGGACACCAAGCATGTCCTTGCCGCCACATGGACATCATAGGCTCTCATGGTGCCATGTGTATAATATAACCAAGCAGAATTTTAAAGCTTGGCCAAATGAGATTTGAGGCACTCTAAAAACATTTTTTTAAACATAAATGTAAACGTTTGGGGTTGTTTTTTTTTTTTTTCTCCTGTTGGCTTTCACTACTGCATGGCCTGTAAGTCCATTCTCATCAGCAGAGGGTAGTAACTTCATCTTGAACAGACCATGAAATTATCTTTAACTTTCTTCTAGTTCTGCAAGGAGACAGATTTTTCCAGGCTTAGCTGGTAGCTTTGCATCATCTTTTCTGAAATTCAGATCCCCTGTAGTCACAAAACAAGGAAAAGAGTAATTAGGGTCAGGTCAGGGGCATAGTTGAGTTGATCCATGTGTGAATTGCATCAGGCAAATACCTCTCCTGGAGCAGCAATAACCCAGAGAAAGTTAAATCACCTTGTGAGCAGTTCTATTGCGCGGAGAGCTGGGAAGTGGCTAAGGATGAATCCTTTCAGATGGTTAATTTTGGTGTTGACCTGGCTCTGAGCTCTGTGGAGCTTTCCACTGACACCACGTTGTGCGTGGGTGGTTGTGTTCCATCACCTGTGTCCTACCACTGCCCCAAAGCAGGAATTCTGTGGCAAGTGCTGGTGGCTGCGTGTTGTCCCCAAGATGTTTAATGGATGCAGACCATCTGCTGAAGGCCAGAATGGAGGTAAACTCCATCTGCCAAGCTGAGATGTGGCCATGGGTCATGTTTTACCTGTATCCATAAACCAGATGTTGCTGGGAGTGCAGGACATGAGGACATTTGGGTAATGTGAGAGTGGGTCACCAAATGAGCTGGTCACTCCTGCCTGAAGAAGGTGAATTTCTGACTCAGAAATTTCTCTTCCACTTGGGAAAGAGGACAAAAAAGTCTCAGGATGGTCTGGCCTTCATCTAATTAAACCCCATTTGTTCTCGCAGCCTCAGGAGGCGACTCCAGAGCTTTGAGTGTCTTCAGCATCCCAAAGCTGTGAGTTATGGGAGGTGGAGGGGTGTGCTGTGGTTGCTCTGTCAAAGGTGATGTTTTCAGCTTGAAAAATTTACACCAACCTTGCCTTGTGATTCATTGATTTAAATCAATTTTCAAAGGAACATCTGCAAGAATTAAAGGATTATAAAAATGAATGAGTAATATTTCTCAGTCCATTGTTGGTATGACTAGTAAAGGGTTGGATGATTTACTCCCTGACAATCTATAATTCTAGTTGTTAATAGGCTGGGTGAAATCCTTCATATTTATGACAAGGGATTACAGGACTCTTTGGTGAATTAGCACAAACCCCAAATGAATCTGCTGCAAGTGGCAGCATAGATGAGGATTTATAAGGATCTGACCAAGGAATTTTCTGGAAAGATTTGCAATGACACACTTAAGTTTGTGCATCCTTCCCCGAGCTTCTGTTGAAAAATAAAGATTATATAGATTAAGTGACAGTTATTGCATCATCATCCTGTGAAGGATGTGGCAACGCTAATATCATGGAATTGGAGCTTCAGAATGGTGACAACTTTTAGCAAATTAATGAGGCCGACTGTAACTGTGGTTGTTGGCGAGGGAAACTCCAAGGAGAGCACAGAGATTTGTCCAGCAGGCAGTTGTCACCATGAGTTAATTACGCTTAATGGCAGAAGGAGCGCATCTTTCCAGAATAACACATCATCAAGGGAGACTTTGATACGTGATTAAAAACATGAAAGAGTTTGAGGAAATTAGCAGATGGCTGAGAAGGGAAGCAAACAGGGATGGAAAAGTAGAGGCTGGGAAAGCCAGGTAGCTCTAGGAAAGTCCACAAGACTTGATGTATTGCCTGGCCCCAAAATGGGCAAAACCAACTGAAAGACAGAAAAAAAAGTTCTTGAGAGACACGAATGAAGGCTGGATGGAAACTGCAGTAACAGCCTCCCCGGGGCACACAAGAGGGACAGGCTGTGAAAAGCACAAGGTAGTCTTCTAAAAATTAACAATTTGTAGTGAGGGAGCAGGGAAAATAGTGATAAATTATTAGTTCAAAAAAGCAAAAAGTCAAACAAATCTATCTATGTGCAAAGACCTGTATGCGCCAGTAGGGAAATATACTCCTAATGGTCCCAACAATGATCTGAAAACATTTAAAATAGATTGAAATGGTTTCTCAGAGTGATCTGCTGTCAGAATTGGATCGGTGAAAGCATCCATTGACACCTGCCACTGTCCGGAGGTGGGTGCGAAGTGTAGTTTGACTTTTGTGAGGTGATTTTCTAGAAGCTTAAACTGCTATGAAACACCATCAAACTTAATTTAATTAGCCAGCTGTGGAGCATGTGTGGGTGGTTAATCTCTTCATAAAATAACAATGGTGGTGTAAAGCAATTAAAGAATTTGCTGATGTCCGAAGCTGCGGAAGCACAGTTTAAGGGTTTTTATGAGTTGTAGGAAAAAGACTCAGATTAAATTGTACACCCCTGATATTTAATTTGGCACCCTTTAGTTTTAGTTATAATACACTCAGTGTTACTTTGCAGTTTCATTGCCATCTTTGGAAGAAGAAAGATACAGATTTAAATGAAGGGGGGGAGTACAGCAAAAGGCATGTATTTAACCTGGTTTTGCTTAGAAACTGCTTAGAATAATTTTTCAGAATATTTCAGTCGTGAACAGAATTTATTCTGGAGAAAACTGGGATGTCTGTCCTTCCTCCCCAAATTACAGCTGCAGGTCGCCCTTCCCACGGCAGGGTTTCTGCTGCAGTAATGGATATTGATGTCAAACTCCCTTGCATTAGACCAAGTGTGAAAAATCAGCTTTCTGCAGGAAAAAGATCTCATTCAAAGTTTGACATTATTGTGTTTTTAAGGAGAAAGATGTCCATAAACCTAGATGCATTCCTGGAGCAAGCAGCATCTTCAAGGCCACTTTTTATGTGGCTTGATGCGAAGCGATGCTCTTTGGCAGAAGAATCTAGCCCCGTGGAATGGAGCCACTTTCCCACGGTGTTTGGCTGTGGCTTTGCTCTGGCAGAGCCCGTGGTGAGGGGACACAGCCCCAGGGACGTCGTAACCAGCCCCACATCTTCCCCCCCCACACTGGGGACCACACATTTGAAAACAATTTTTTGCACGGGGACATTTCCCAACCGAACCTGCTTCTCGCTGAGGTTTTTCCTGGAAAGCTCTGAGGTTTCGGAGTGCGTGACTCATTCTTTCACAAACCTGCTCTGCCCATCTGAAAACTGGAGGTTGGCTTTCTTTTGCTAGACTGGTGCCGTGATTTAATTGTTTCTGTTGTTGTTTTGTGTGATTTTTGTTTGTTTGGGTTTTTTGTTGGTGGTTTTTGTTTGTTTTTTTTTTGTTTGTTTGCTTTCTTTTCAGTAAAGGTTTTGATTTGCAGGGTTTGCTGAGCAAAAGCTGAGCTTGTGGGTTTTGTAAGGAAGCTCAGATTTGTGCAGAAGCACAGGGACACCAGAAACTGTCTTCCCAGCACCATGTTCCCAGGCGCTCGGGCTCTTAATCCTAGTTTTCTATCAATTGCCTGCGTTTTCTGCCTTCTGGTCTGATTTGCTCTTAGGACTGTTATAGTCCCTTAGAAGGGTTTAGTCTTAACTGCAGTATAAGAAACTTCAGAACTTTTTTAATCCCATAAATTGGTAGAACATCTCCTTGTACCCTAACACATGCCCCTTGAATATTTTGGGTGTGATGCAGAATGCATTTAAACGCTTTCACTGAGTTTGGGAGAGACGTGGGTTCCTTACAAAGGGGGCGGGGGGAACCCCTAGAGAAATAAAGAGGAGGTATCCTAGCAGAGTATGTAGGTTTTAGTAAAAATCAGAAACAAGGTTTTTGCACGTCTATTGTGTGAATTGCAATCTATTATCAGAATTGAAGGTAATAAAATGCCAGTGGTAATCACTATGTGTAAATTCCCTGCCTTAATTTTGTGCATAATGGGCAATACACGGCAGTACCAATTATCTTCTATTCTGTATTCATTTGCAGAGGTAGCACTTAAGATAATGCCAATGTTCCTCATGGCAAATTCTATTATATCTAAAAAGAAACAGTTAATTAACCCCATAAAACCATTAGTAGATCATTCTTGGTATTTAAGAGACATCTGGGTTCTGGGAGAGATACTTTTGTCAGCAGAAGCCAGCAAGATTAGCTTCAGGTTGCTCGGAGGTGGTGGCTTTATGTGGGCAAATAGTAAATAACAAAGGAAATAATGTGTTAAGAGCATGCTTCCTACCTAATGCTGATCATCAGGAGGGGTAGTCAGGGCCAGGAATCTCAAGAGGCAAACTATGATGTGCTTAAGTGATGCTCTGGCATCCATTTCCATGTTGCTGTAATTGAGTAAATTTTCGTGCAAGTTAGTGCCCATTCAGAATAACTTTTTTTTTTTTTTTTTTTTTTTTTTTTNTTTTTTTTTTTTTTTCCGTGGAAGAATGTCTTTGAGGCAACATAAATGATACAGGCACTGCACACTGAATGGTTCTCAACAGTGTGGAGTGTGGAGGCTCCTTACACTTATTCACTCAACAGGAAGAAACATTGTATGTTCAACATAAATTTAGTTTTACATTAAAAAAATAAAAAATGCTGTATCTCAGGGGTTAATGCACATGAAACCACCAAAGAAGAGAATTTCAGAATTATTTCTGTTTGGCAAAGAATAAAGATTCCCCTAAATCAAGTATGCCAAAGCCAAGAAAGGCAAACTATAAAAATACACTGGACGACGCTGATTTTATGAGTTAATTAGGGCTCGTGGATGCTATATATTCCTTCTTGCAGTTCTTCTTAGTTGGCTGGGGGTCTCTGTGTGACAACGCTGATACAGTAGATCATGGGTTTCCCAGAAAGATGTCCCCAGTGAGTCCAGTTCTCCCCAAAAAGCCTTTGTGTCCCCCCAGTGCTGCTTTGTCCCCTGGTCCTGCACCTCCAGCCGGCCCCCACTCATCCTCTCAGCCCTTCTTCTGCTCCTGTTGTGTTCTTCTTCTAGGGGGAAAGTCAGGCATTCAAGATGACAGTTTCAACTGATATTTTTTCCTTTTTTTTTCTTTCTTTTTCGTAAAGCTGCTATCAAGTATTTATAAATGGTTTTATAGATACTGGAGGAAATTAATCTGATAACCAGATAAAGGCAGTAATATGTGGCTCTCTTGCTCTTCTCTTTCCCTGGCTTTCTCTGGGATCAATTGGACTCTGCCTACTGATGCCTGCCTAATTCCCAGGCGTTTCGGAGTGGATCAGATATGTCATTCAGAAGTTATTACACTCCATCCAAAAAACCCTGATGCAATTTCTCAAGGTTAGGCCATCATTAAGACCTGAATTGACTTCAACTTTTCACAGCCAAAAAAAAAAAAAAAAAGATTTTTTTTTCTGAGGGATTTGAAAATGTACTGTATTTAATGCATCGTAGGGAAATATGATGAATTTCTGTAAAATTGAATAGAGATCTTAAATCAAAGTGAATCATCTAACTTGTGCTTGTGCTCTCTAAGGAATTCTAAATATGTTAGTTTTTAGAATGATACATAGAATAGGGGTTTTTTTCATCAACTACATCCCTTTAAATTTTTCAGGTTTTGCACTTAATACTGCTGATCCTCCTCCTGAGGCCACCTCTCCTGGTCTCTTCCTCCTTCCTTTCCAGTCCCTGAGTCTCGCTAAAGCTTTGTCCTTGGGCCAATTTCTGGTTTATTACGTGGTGTCATTGGGCAATTTAATGAAGTTTTAGTGTTAGTAACCAAATGTGTAGCTGTGGCCTCTCTGTGCATGTCCAACCTTCCATCTTTCCATCTTCCTCTGCCCCGCCAGCTTTTGTTCATGGATAATCCTCCAGATTTCACAGAACAAGAACTAAACATCCAAAACCAGTTGATCCAATAAATCTGCCCATCTGTTCCCAGCAAAAAGCTGTTCGATGACCTTGCCTCATTTTTTTAATATTATTTTTACATTGTTTTTTGCCTTGAAGTTACTTCTCAGTTTAGCTGTGGCCTGTTCCTGGCTCATTTTAGTTTTCCCATTTCCCTCTCTTCCCTCCACTGCCCCATTTCAAAGTGTTTGCCTCTTCCCTCCAGTTTTCTCATCTCTCCACAATCATGCCAAGCAGTGTCAAATTGGAGGATGTGCAGGTCAACATCCTTGAGTGCAGAAAATCATGATTCAAACTGATTAGTAATTATTAAAGGTCACAAAAAGTATTTAAATCACAGATTTACATGCATTTATAAAGAACTGCTCTGTACTGGGAGACACAGTGTGGCAAGGAGGAAAAGGAGGCAGTAAGGAGGGCATGGGAATAACACCGAGGTCAGTGTAAAGCTTTCTGGTTCTTACAGTATCTGCCTGTTTTCTACCCGTCTGCACAGACAAATACCAGGGAGTGGAGCTCGGAATAGGACACGCAGATCCTACCCATCTGCTCCAAGTCATTATAAAACTTCCTCCTACACAGGGAGGAGAAAAAAAAATAACAATGCAAGACTTACAAAAGGGAAAAAAAATAAAAAATCCTTGAACATGAGCGCTCTACAGGGTTCTGTATGGTCAGGGGCTTTGGTGCTCATCTCCCCTGCGGGCATGGCACCAGGAGAAGAGGAGAAGTTCTCAGGGTGGTCAGTTGCTGTTGGAAAGATACTCAAAGGTCATTTAGTTGGGACTGTGGTGTAGGCCAGGGCTTCAGCGATGGCCAAGTCTGGCCACTTGGACTTTATGCTTGGCCTGCCGACGTCCTGGTCTTGCAAAAACCCTACCCAACAGGGCATGTAAGCAAATGTCTCTTACATGGTTTCTTTTTTTTTCTGATGCAAATGTCACTAATACAATATTAGTGATGTTTCTGCCTCATCAGTTTGGGAATATCTTCTTAGCTTGTAAATCCCCCGATGTATGAATTGTGACTTTTATTGATGTTTTTGGCGTATTTATCTAAATTAGATAGATACTGACTGAGCTGTAGAGAGCATCATATTTTCATCAGCAATAACAATGTTGTTTGTTTATTGAAAAGCTGCCTTCTGTAGCAAACCTAGACATTACTTCCACTACGTTTTTGGGTGAGAATTTTCACTTTACTTGGATTTTAATCTATTGATTTTTTCTTTAGGCTGGCCTATTCATTTAGTCTGAGAGCCCTTTAAGAATGGATAGCACTTAAAAAATGAGTATCACAAGCAGCAGGAAAAAAGAATGAATGTTCCCCAAAAAACAATAGCCATCTGGATGTTTCTGCTCTACCACCTGTGTATGGTTTAAATGGCCTATTCATTAGAGAAAGACCCTGCCTCTGCCTTTCCTCACTTAAAGATGATGGTGAAGAACTGTTTAAATCCAATGCTTATTCTGCCGCACAAAGCGGAGTAATAAATTACTATTTTAGTGGTTGTGCATGAAATGCTCTGTCTTATAACCTCAAAGAAGGACATATCCATGGAAGGGAATGTCTGGGTTGTATTGAGCATCTGTTAGAGCCTCTCTGATGTGGAAAGCATATGGAAATGCACTGGGTAGGTCATGATTTCCATTTAAAATAAAGAAATAAATTCTGCATGCATGTTTTTCCTCTCTGACTGCATGCTGAAGAGCAGGAAAAGGCAATATGGGAGAAGGGCTGAAAAGGCAAGGCTGGGCTGGGTTTGGGGTCCTAAAGGAGGAATATTGGAGCAGTAGAATGTGGGAAGCATGGAGAAGCAGGAGATGAGAACCGAGGCTAGAACAGTGCGGTGCCCAGAACCTTGGGAGCAACATCACCCAGTCCAGGGGACTGGCTGTGCGGGGGTTTCCTCCTCTTCTTGCTGTGTTTTTATACTCTGAAGGTCATTTTCAAGTATTTTTCTGTAGTAATTTGCAGCTTTAGGTCTTGGTGGAGGTTGGAAGAGACCTTTGGAGATTGTGTAGTCCTACCTCCTGCCAAAGTAGGGTCACCCAGAGCAGGTCACCCCATTGGTGATGCGTGGGTATGACTTACATGTTCCTCCTTCCTCTCATCTGTTTCTTCAGCTGATGGTCTGTGTCGCAGGGCTTCTGAGAGCAGTTAGCACCTCCAAATCCCCATGTTGAGCCCCAAAATTTCCTCATTTCATAACTCATCTCCCCCCTGAGTAGAAAGGAGTAAATGGGATGTGATGGAAGCTGCCACACTTGGACATGTTTGGGTGCATCAGTGGCAGTGCACGAGCTGAGATTTAAAGCATCCCATATCCAGGTTTCAGTATATTTGTACTCTAGTCTGGGGATAGACTGGGAGTCAGGCACTACATTTAAAAGTGTAATTGAAGTGAAATTACCAAAAAAAAAAAAAAGAAGAAAAAAACCCATGTTTTCACATTCCCAGACTTTGATATCCTTCCCATTTCTGACCTATGCCAAAAGTATTTTCATGAAAACTGGCAAGAATGTATATCCACCGTGATGGGACTTGGCACCAGCAAGGAGTCCAGCCTGGGATTTTTCTCTAGTATTAATGAACCGTGGTTAAGATTTCCCAGAAAACTTGTCCTTGCAGGAATCCCTCCCAAGGGAGGTGTCTTAGGTGTTTACTGGTGTGCACTTATGAGAAATACTTGGAAATTAAAATGACACATATGTTGGAACAGCGTTACGCTTCAACCCATGCTCTTCTGAGGTTATAAGTGAGGTCAGGTTTGTGGAGAAATAACCTCATTTACAAAATTTTATGCACAGAAAACACTTCTTCCTCTTTAGAGGCAGAATATCTTTAACTTTCCACATCATTTTGTCTAGAAAGCAAAGAATCATTTGGCTGGCATTTGGTCCCTGTGTTGTTCCTCCCTTTTGGCAGTATTACAAACATTATTTTATGCAAATTTCCGGGTGAATCTTCTCCCTGCTTGAATTTTCTCAAGCAGTGGAATGAATAGTGCTGGTAGCAGTGGGTTTAGTCAACCCCAGAAATGATTGAAGGACAATTCAATTTTGGCATTTTTTCCTCCCCCTGCCTCTCCCCTTCCTTTTTTAATCAGGAGAAAGAAACCCAAGTTGTCAATTTTGAAGTGTCAGGTTGTGGAAGACGGATTCAATGCAGGGGCAGAAGTGGCAGTTGTCTTTGGACAACTGTCTGAAGAAGTTGGCTGCCTGGTGCAGTCAATCACCAAGTTCAATAGAGATTTTCAGCTTGTGAATGTGCAGGAGCAGGTGACAGCAGCTAGGTTATGTCCCTGTCAAATTAGAGAGCCCAGAATACTGATAAGCCATCAAGCCATTAAAACCCATTTCAAATGGAGTCACTTCAAATGAATGGAAATTAATGGAAAGGGATAATGGAAATCATTGGCTTCAACAGAGATATAATGTATTTAGTTTACGTGTATCTTAATGGAAATTGATGATCCTCGTTTTGGATTTAATGGAATTCCTGCAGTCTTATTGCAATGTAATAGAAAATAATATTCTGTAAATGAAAATCAATTCAGATAATTCCTTTTAATAATTAACACTCCTATCTCGGAATCATCTAACATCTATAATTTAGTGTGAGGGAAAGAAGTGCATCTGACAGTGAGGTGAGGCTCGGTGCTGGCTTTCAGGTATGCAGTCTGGTGAGAAAAACATGGCTCTGAGCTGATCTTCCCTGAGCTGGGAGTGAGCAGTGAACTGGAGTGACTGTGGTCACCAACTGTTTTGAGAGCTTTTCCCAGTTACTCAACCAGGATGGAGTTACATCTGACCTTTTGCCCTACAATGCTCAGTAAAATAGAGCATGTTTGGACGCCAGATCAGGAAAAGCCCAGAGTTGCTCTTCCTCACTGCTTAACACCAGCAGAATTTGAGTATGGGTTGCATGAACTGAATTAAACATGGATTTTAAATGAAGCGTAGGTTAAGGTACCACTTCCCCCTGCCTTACTCTGCAAAAATCCCAGTACTACCATTGGGCAGACTCTTGCTATGTCTTGTGTCTGCCTCTATCCCCCTCCATTTCATGGTTCTCAGGTGGATTGAGGACCCAGGCTTCTGCTGAGGGTAATGGGGCGAGCCAAGGTCACAGTCCATCACCTTCCCAATGCTCCAACACCAAGGATCAGGAAAGAATGAGAACTTAAGTCTTCCAGTTGTTTCATTTATCTGATTTTAAAAGGACAAGATTCATGGTCTGTAGTGGGTGGATTTCTCCAGGCCCTGGTAGGGCACACCTTCAACTAGACGTCTGAGGGACGTGCTCCTGACCCACCTCATTGTTTTGACTGTTGAGGGAACCTTTCTCACCCATGGGTGTCTGCACTGGACATATCTAACACCAGTCAAGATAGAGCCCATCCCCTGTCTATATTTCTGTGTCTCCATGTGGCTCTTTTAAGTGTTTAGAACAATTTATTTCCTGTGGAGACTTGGAAGTGGCAACGTGTGCCGCCAGCCTTCCTCTCTGCCGGTATGTAAATAGAGAAGACAGCCATGGAGTGTCCTCCACCTCTGCAGCCCGGGGGAATTTGTCGGATGGGCAACTTCTCCTTGTGATGCGGTTGCCTTATCAGCTTACTGGGGGAAGGGAGGCTTACTGAGGTCCACTGTTGCACTTGATTCCTCTTCTGAAAAACGTACATTGTAAAAATAACGGAATCTTTCAATTTCCCACCAGCGGTTTTATTCACTTCAGATAATAGGAGTGGGGCAGGGGAATATATATCATGGTCCAGCTCTGTTTGGAGCATCAGGCAAAGCCCAGTGAAACCCCAGGAATTTGCTTTTTAGGAGGAGAGAGCACAGCCCTTCATGGGATCTGGCTGTTAATTTCCCAATTCAGTAAACAACTGTGCTCCCGAAGAGAAGGGCGATACAAAATGCATTTCAGCTGATAAGTAATGGCACTATATTGCAAGTATTTTAATTGAGAAGCTTTTTCTTTCAGGAGCCTTGTACATTAGCAGCATTTAGTAGTACAAGCACCCATTTTCCATTTCATTTTCAAACTGCCAATTCTAAATAATACAAAAATAATTCCCTTGAATGCAACTTTTGTCAGTTTTTACAATGATATTATTAAGCGGCGTCACTTCAACAGCAGCTCTCTTCCTAATTATAAATTCAGGTCCATAGAAACCCTCCTTTCTTTTTAATTACTCTTTGACATTCGATCTACAGAATTTTATGGCTACCAGTCACTGTTTTTTCTTTTTTTCCCCTGATTTCTCCATTAAACTGATACACAGAGTTGCTTCTCTCTCGGGAACTTTCAGTGTTGACTTCTTTTAGAATGGCCATGGAGCAAAATCTTTCTGCTTTTACACTTCAGACTTAAATATTGCTTGTGGGTTGACTTCAGCAGCCAAGTCTAGACAACTCTTTGTTCTTTTAAAGATGAAGCTGGTTGACGTCATTTTGGCTGCTCGACTCAAGGGAAGAAATATTGATCTTGGGCTGTCAGGAGACAGGGATCTGCTCTGGATTGCCTGTGTTTACCCGTGGTGGGAGCAGGAATTAAAGCTTATAAAAGATGAAAGAAAGCCAATGATGATTATAGCTGCGTGACTGGGGGTACTGGAGCCAGAGAAGGACTCCGATGTTTAAGAGATGGGTGTCACACAACTGATGCTTAGCCTTGGGGATGGAATCCTTGGTGGTTGGTGCCCCACCGTGCTGCTGGGGGGAGTTTGGGCCACAGGGCACATTTTTATCTAGGCAGGGTTAGATGTTCTTTGTATCCAGTGGCTTCTAAGTACAAAAGGGGCTTGTAGACAAAGAATAGGAACTGATGTTTCTCCAGTCTTAATGTCTTGCTTCCTTTTGCACTCAATACCACTGATGGTTTTTAGGGGGTTGGTCTTTTTCAAGGACTTCACCTGGAATTTAACAAGAGCTTGTGGCTGATCTTACTGGTATTGGGGGATTATTTATGAATCCCAAGTTAAATGTTTCTTCTGGATCTCCAGGCAGATATTTTACATGCACCTTCCTCTTGTTTCAAATAGCAAAAGGCATTAATTTCATCACGAAACCTCGATTTCAGCAAGTACTGCTTAGCATAGTTAGTTGTTTTGAAATAAGTAAAGTACATTACCTGTTTGGTCAGTGTGAAGAAGGATAAGATTTTAATCAATGAGGTAATTCCAGGTTTCTTGTCCCAGCTGAGGTGGGTTATTTTGTCAGAGTGAAATGTGTGCCCTGTTCTGCCTTGTTTTACTACTTGTTTAATTCAGAGGCACCCAGAGATTTGAGAGAGCATTTATGCATCTGCGTGCTCAATATAGTCTGTGTAACACAGCGTTGTGTGGAGGATCCTTAAAGTAGGACAGCATCAAACGAGAGTGTGATGAGCTTGCACAGACTAGTGTCTGTATAACATCTCTTTAAATGCTTACCTGAAAATATAGAATCAACCATTCTGGGTAGAAAACTGACATTGCCTGAAAAAGAGGGGAGGTAGAGAATAATTGAAATAAAAGCATAACGTCTGCTTTGAAATATTCACCGCAGTAAAAGGGAGAGTAGCAGCAGAAACTTCAGAGGGAAGTGATTCAGTAGGAAGTTTCAAAGATCTTATTAGAGGGGAAAGTTATAAACTTTCTTCCTTGGAGGATGCTGTTGAGGTAGCTGTGGATTATATCTCCCATTACTATTTCTCCGTGGTGTGCTCTAACTGTGAGTAGCTGCATGCAAGTCTTCCCACCCACGCTAGAGTTTTCTGTAGTAAGCGCGGGCGACGCAACTGGCTTTGGATGTACCTTCTGATCTTTACGTGTTAGGTATTCATGCTTACAAACCTTGAAGAGGATTTTTAAAACCACACATGGTTCTGTGGTTCCTTGTGGGTCATCTCTTCCACCAGATGTGTGTGCCGGCAAGGAACAGGGAGTTATTAAACCTCTCTTAAAACATGTTTCTTGGGGACAGAAAGGATCCAACCCACTGCTATGAAGTTGGCTTCTCTTCTTCCCCCCACCCCTGCTATGTAACTGCTTCTTTTGGCAAAATTAAACACTCTGCAAAATGGAAATAACTCAAACAAGGTTCTTCTTAGAACTCTGCAAGTACCAGCTGACACATCCCTGTAGTGGTCCTGTAAAGCATTACTGGTCCCCAGTGCAAAAGGAGACTCTGGCCCAGGTTGCCCAGAGAAGCTGTGGCTGCCCCATCCCTGGAGGGGTTCAAGGCCAGGTTGGATGGGGCTTTGGAGCAACCTGGTTTGGTGGGAGGTGTCCCTTCCCAGGGCAGGGGGGTTGGAACTCGATGATCTTTAGGGTCCCTTCCGTGTCTAGCCGTTCTGTGGCTCTTCCCCTGGGAAGCTGTGACTCACGGGGGCTGAACATGAGACCTGTGATGACAACTAAGAAGTTTCTGGTTCTTGGTCCATACTTAGGCTGCAGCCCCTGCTCCCTTCATCCCAATGGGATGGGAGAAGCCCTTGGTGCTTCATCTTCCCTTAATGAGACTTTGGGGCCCAGTTTATAGCTTAAAAGGAGCATCTGCAAGATTGTAGCTGGTATTTAGATGAACGCACTGTGTATTTGCAAGCTGCCGTTACGGGGGGATGGTGGGGGCTTCTGCAGTGGAAATTTTAAAAGAATCAACTTCGAGTGTCATGAGAACACAGACCGTGTGTCCCGTGGTACCCATGGCGAGGATGTCATCTTTTCTGTCATTCTTCTAAACAAATTAATGCCTCAGGCAAGGAGTACAGTAGAAAACAAATTGATTTAATTTCAAGTGAAATGTTTTGGGGTTTTTTTTGTAGGGATTTTAGGTATTCGTTTTCTGGCAAAACACTGTTTAGATTAAAAGTGCCATTTCTGATTCTATTCTTGCTGAAGTGGATTCAGGTAAAGAAAAACCTTCATTATCATGTGAGTTAGTAATAGCTTTTCCTCTTTAAGCTGGGCTGAGCTGAAGTGCATAATAATACTGATTACATGGGAATGATTTTGCTGTGCTAAGGAAAATACATCGGGAAAACAAGGTGTTTTCCTATTTATAATATAGTTTTGTTATGTGCAAGCTGAAAAATGCAATAATGGCTCAATAATTCCAAATGAGCTCGTTACTGAGAATGCTCTGACCTGTTTTATGTGCTGGTGGAAGGCGTCAGGAAGGATATACCACCATCTGCCCCCACGCTGGGCTACTTTATGCTGGAGATGGGTAGCCAACACCACTGAATCACGGCTGCTTCCCACCAGCGCTGCCTTGCTGGGGAGGGGAGGGGGTTTCTGGGTGAGTGAAAGGGAAAAATTGAAGTTTTGGGGGTTTTTCCACCTGCTGCAGGCAGCAAAGCTTGAAGGTTAAAATAATAGTATGAGTAGTAATAATAATGGTGTGCTAGAGAGGTAGGAAGCACCTTCCCTCCATCCATCACCCCATAGTGTACCTTTTCTTGGGGTTTTCTCACAGGTGGTGTGTTTGCCATCCTGGCCACAGCTGGAGTTGCTTCTTTTGGTACTAGAGAATCCACTTTCCCTTTAGTTGTAATGATGGGTCTTTTACGCTCATGATCAGAAATCCAGATGTGATGCACAAATGATTTGTTGACTTGAGGCAACAATGGCTGCTTGGGAGGCAGCATTTTAAGTGCTGACGCTGATGAGGCAAAGCAGGACAGAAAACCATCCTGGAAGATAAATGTAGGAGAGGAGAAGGAGGAGAAAATAAAAAAGATCTTTTGGAGATGCTTTCTCTGAAGTGCATACATTTGCCAAAACAGAAGCAGCCAGAAGAAACTTATGATCAAAGCGTGTGTATGAGAGAAGACAATGAAAGTAAAATGGGAGATTAAATGCATTAGGAACCCTGCGAAAGGGAACGGTGAAGGGCTCTGAAGTGGGATGAAACCAGCAAAGCAAAGCCACGAAGATAAATAAAAAGATGAAACAGGCAGTTACCATGGTGGGGTGGGAGGGCTCACTGACGTACATTTTGGAGAAAAGCAGAATGAACAAATTTTGGACTTGTTTAATAAAAGCAGGGACATAATGCAAAGTATTACGTGAAAGTTCCCTCTATTCAGGTAGAATACTGGAGGTAGGAGGGAAAAAAGTTAATGATTAACTGCAAAGAGTAGACAAGCAAGATCAAGATCATGATGTGGTAGGTGCAGCTGAATGTCAGCATCAAGAGACAAGCACAACATGCCCTGGTGGTCAAGAGGCCGATGGAATCCTGGGCAGCACAGGGAAGAGTGTGGCCAGTAGGTCAAGGGAGGTGATTCTCCCCCTTTGGTCTGCACTGGTGAGGCCACAACTGGAATCCTGCCTCCAGTTCTGGGCTCCCCAGTTCAAGAGAGACAGGGAACTGCTGGAGAGAGTACAGCATAGGGCAACAAAGATGCTGGAGGGATTGGAGCATCTCCCTGCAGAGGAAAGGCTGAGAGAGCTGGGACTCTTGAGCCTGCAGAAGAGAAGGTTGAAGGGAAACCTTCTTCATGCTCCCAAGGATCTGAAGGGTGGGTTAAAGGAGAATGGAGCCAGACACTTTCTCAGTGGTTCCCAGTGACAGGACGAGGAGCAACGGGCACAAGCTGGAACAGGGGAAGTTCCATTCAAAGATGAGGAGAAACTTCTCTGGTAGCCCTGGTAGAGGCTGCCCAGGGAGGGTGTGGAGTCCCTTTCTCTGGAGACCTTCAAGCCCCTCCTGGATGCAACCCTGAATGCTGTGTTCTGGGCAACCCTGCTTGAGCAGGGGAGTTGGACTGGGTGGTCCCTAGAGGTCCCTTCCAAGTCTGACAATTCCCTGATTCCGTAATACACAAAGGAGAGAGACAGAACCACCATCCGTGACCATGAGATCATCTCCCAAGGGATGAGAACTTGTGAGCAAACGGGACCTTTGGTGCCAGGGAGGGACAGCTGGAAAACCAGTGGGGTTGCTTTGGAGAACGTCTGTCAGCACAGCCTGTACTGCATTCTGATGGCCCATTTCTGCAGGTGCACCGAGCACCCAGTCTGGCGAAGGGAAGTAAAAAAATCACAGTTGTACACATGAGTGAGAGGTGCAAAGTGATGATCTTAATCCTGGTGCCGTTGCACAAGGTGATGAAGTGCCATATTGTAGCGAGTTACAAGGAACCAACATGCTGACACTACAAGTAAATACCTCTGGTAACTGGCACTGTACAGCTATGGGAGGCAAGATGATTTTTTTTTTTTTTTTTCATTTTAAACCGAATATATATATATTTATATGTAGGGGTTGTTTTGATTAATCAGATCCCTCATCAATGATGTCTTCCTATGGTATTAGGCAATTGCAGTCAGTTTTATGTCACAATAACAGAGATTGAAGGCAGCAGCTATTAAAAGTGCCATAAGATGACTGGAGAGAAGTGATTTATTAGGGATGGATGAGGTTACAGGACCCTGCTGGGAGGGAGGGAGGAGACCACGAGGCTCCAGCAAAGCTGTCCCGCTCTAGTGCGCATCTTCAGCTGTGCCGATGGCTTGTCTCAGTCCTTCAGATTTAAAATAATACCACAAGTGTTCCTTCTTCCCAGCTATAAAAATGTGATTAAGAAAGGGTAGATCAGAAATACTCGAAGTTTTATACTGTATAACTTCTCTGCCATGAAAGTATTTAAATTGCATTTTGCTGCCGATGATGAATCTGTCACCGCGGGAGGAGCAGATCTCCTGAGCTCAGCTCCGGGAATATTACAAAACGCTCTGCCACAGGTTCATATATTTCAATCCTCTCTGACTGGCTGGGGCAGGCGTTGCCTGGGATGGGAGTTAAGTGGGTAAAAAATTAGGTACTTATTTACTCCCTCCACCCTGCGTACGCCTGAACACAGCCACAGTGGCTGGGACTGGATCTAATAATGGATGTGCTGATTTGATTAACTAATTTTTCCTTGGTGGGGGAAAAAAACCCATGAGATTCTTAACCGCTGAAGGTTTCCTGGGCTTAACCCAGTGATTATATCTTTACCTTCTCCTTTTGACCCTGTGCTACGAACATCATGGATGGATGGTGGGATGCAGTTACTACCCCGTTGCAAGTCCTCTGCTGAGCTGCTGGTAAGATGCTGCTCATCCACAAGCCCTGCCCCATCTTTGGGGGTTAATCCAGAAAAAGCACTGGTGCAAAATGCCATCCTTATCTCAGCAACCTGCTGCTTGGTTGCTGTGTCCCAACAGAGTTAAATAATGCCAGGGTGGTGAGGGTGGAAGGAGAGACAATTATATATCTGGCCCCAGGACCGGTCCCACCACCAGAAAAATACCTTCCATCCTATCTGTAGGAGAAACTGTTTCATTCCATCACTCTCAGCCGAGATACTCTGTAAGAGGTAGATGTGGCCTGCATCTTGCAGTGTGTAACCCTTGTATTTTTACTTTTAAAATTTTAAATTAGTCATTCTTGAGCATCTTCGAGTAGAGTGATGACTCATCAGCTGTTGAACTGGTTAAAGCTTTTGGGGGTAGAAAAAAATAAATGTACTTGTTGAGGAATGAGTTTTAAAATGCATTCTTTACAACAAAATTACCATGTTTGATACATTTTCCACTTTCTGTGGGAAATGTCGTGCCTTTCTAAAGTAATCCAATCCTGTTTGAAAGCCTCATGAAAGTGTCATCAAAATGGATACAAAACCCAGTGACTCAAAATCTTCGGTGTGTTTTGTTTTGTAAATGAAAAAGGCTTGTAGATATATATATGGGTTTTTTTTCTATACTGAAAAGTTGTTTTTGGGGGAAATGAAATTAGGAGAGAGCGCAACTTAAAGACGTGATTTAATCAAATGTTTTTGGAATGGAAATGTCCCATTTTCCTGACCATAGCTGTGGGAATTCATCCTCCTGAGATGAGGCTGGTTTGTCCCTGCCCTCTAATCCTTCACTGCCCACAGTCCCTCACAAGGGTCCCTTCTTGGGGACATCCCACAGGGCTTGGAACATGGGGCATGACGCTTCCTCCCCACTTAGTGCTTTGGGTAGGATTCACCCACAGGTTTAAAACTTGCATTTGGAAACCTTTTCATATATATATAGATATGTGTTTATTATTATTTTTTTCCCCACCTTTGCAAGGGTACCTATTGATTTGAGACTGAATAATACCTTTTTAGAAAGGATTCAAGGAGGGTAATAAAACAGGAAGGAGCTTTGCTGTGATAGATCAATCTATAATCTGTAAATCAATGAAAAACTTCATTTAATGGTTTGAAAACAAAATGGATTCAATCTAATTAACTCTATAAGCTGTAAAAGATATTTATGAGAATTAAATTTTAATATGTATCCCCTGAAGGCAAGATAATGTTGCTTCTCTCTTAAACAAAGATTGCATCTCCTGTTTGTTTTCCCCCCTCCAACCCAGAAATAATTTTTTAGAGGGCAAGAAGAGCAGAATGGAGGCAGTTTTTGTTGGGTGAATTTCTCTGATTCCAGCTTTCTACTCCACCTTGGCATTATGTAGTTCTCAGGAGGATGGTTTGTGCTTATTTATAGTCTAAGCAACAGATCCTGATCTTTCAGGAAAATATATTTTCCTGTATACATCTTCTTTCTTGTGTGCACCTGTAGCTCCCTCATCCCAGTTTTGCCCATCTCCGTAGCACCAGAGCATCTCCCCCTTTGGTGAGCTTCTGCCTTCAGCGACACCGAATTGATGTAGTTGAAGTTTTACTGTAGAATCCAAGGTTTGTCAAGAAAATATCCCAACGTTTCAGAATGAGCTTTTTCTTTTGGGCGTATGTACTTCTGGTTGGTGAGGATGGGAGCACGGTGCAAGGATGGGGCTGCAGTGCAAGGACAGCGTGTGGCTCACCTGTCAGCTCTCTGCTCTGTCCCCGGGGATGGTGGAGCAGGGACGCTGAGCAGAGCCACCAAGGAAGTGCTGGAAAAGCATCGTCAGGTCTTTCTGGAAGAGCCGTGGGTAGAGTGAGTGCTGAGAGGTCTCGGAGAACAGCAGATTAGCAGCTAATCCCTGGCTGCAGCAAGATAAATTAGAGGAGGGAGTATAAAATGCTGTGGGAGATGCTGTTGTGACAGCCGTGGCTCAGCTGTGTGCAGTCGAGGTGCTTGAAGGGATGGGGTGGATGCGATGCTGCGGAGCCTTCTGAGCTGGGATCTTCTGCTGAGCCCCTGGAGTCGTCACTCCCTGATTTTCTCTGTGGCTCCAGGCTGAGCTGTGCCTTGTGGTGCATGATGCTCCCCGGTACGTGTGTTTCTATCACATACAGCCCTAATTTATTTATAGTTTTTGTGGCTGTAGAGTCAAGCATCTGTTGCCAACTGTGACATAGTTTCTCCTTCTGTGGAGATTTGGATGGGTTCGTTCCGAATCGGTGAGCAGAGAGCCAAGATCTCAGCCCCCGTCGTTGTGCCAACGTGTTTTCCAGCGTTTTCCCTTCAGCAGCCAAAGGTAAAACCCAGCCCAGCAGCTCTGCTTCCATGGGCACCGAGGTCTGCTCGTCCTTATTCTCCTGGCACCAGCTGTACAGATGAAATTACATTTCACGTCTTGAAAACGCAGCATGGGAGCCTCTTTCTAAATGGCTCCATGTTCTTTATTTCTGTTTTCTTGTCCTGAACGCATGTTGTTAGGTGAGCCGCAGGTGTGTGCACTGTAGAAACTCCCCCTGTTCCCATTTGGGGCCGCAGGGTGTTGTTTTGTTCAGAAGACAGCTGGATCTGTTTTCTTAATAAAGAAAAATCTCCAGCTAGGCTGGGTCTGGGTGTTGAGTACCTGCAGCTTGCGCCTCTCAAGTTGTATTTCTACCAGCAGGTCCATCAGAGAGCCGGGGCTGGGCTGGAAGGGAAGGCACAAACCTCCGCTCAACATCAGAGAAGAAGAAAAAGCCTAGATTTTAAGCCAATACAGAGACCTGGTCTAGTGGGAGGTGTGCCACTAGAGCGGGGTGGAACTAGATGACCTTTAAAGGTCCCTTCCAACCCAAACCATTTCATGATTCTATGACCAGCTGGAATCTGGAAGTGAAGGGAAGGATGGAGTGGAGGCAAGTGATGTTGTTCAGCTGCAATTCCCTTTTCTCATGGCTTGTGGTACCTTTGCTTTGCTTCTCTGTTTCCTTTCCAGTCGGTAGAAATACGGGATAAATGCAAGAAGACTGGGCATGCAGTGATGCCATGAGGATGGGGACAGTGCCCAGGGGAAGTCTGTGCATATGGAATTGTTAGAGACACAAGGTGTTTTTCAAGATCATTTAAAAAAAAAAAAAAGCAAACCAACTTGGGTATAATGTGCTAAAGGACAAGACACCTGATTGTGCCCAAATTTTGACACTAGGCTTTTGGTTTGGCACCGACTTTACTCCCTTGAGGGGTATCTGGTGCCAGGAGCTGTAGGTTGGCTCTGATGTAGGAAGAGTCACTGATCCCAGATCTGCTGAGGTTTGAACTGGTCAGCATGAACTGGTCAAACAACAGCAATGGACTTCATCAAAAGTTCCAAACCGATGGGCAGCGTGGATTTAGGAAGCAATTTGGGAAGAACCCACCATCTGCCCGGCCCCTTCGAGCTGGGCTGCGGGAGCTGCCATTTAAGACAAACCCAGCAAAACTTTTCCCACTTTTCCCTTTACCCCACCAGCTCTTCAGCTTCGGCATCTTTCCCATTTCCTCCTGTGTGCAGTAGAGAATAAAGCATTATTTATTGAGAAACACAGTGGGGCTGGAGTGAGCGGCTCAGGATCTCTTGAGCAGGGAGGAGTGAGATGGTGCCCGTCCCGATGAGAATCAGGGGAAATGCATCCCACCAGTGAGAAATCACAAAAGGACTCATTTATCCTGTGCCTCTACTTCCTTCGTCACGCAGCATCCTTGTGGATAAACCAGAGGTCACGGTGGGGTGGCAGCTTCGAGGGAGAAAAAACAATTACTGAGTGTTTTGCAGCTCCGCAGTGGTGCCGTCCCTGCTTTCTGTTGGCCCTTGCCACCCAGAATGGTATTTTTCTAGAAGGTTTAATAGAGATAGAGATGTATCAAGTTTGCCTGCTGGAGGAAAAGAAAAAAAAAAAGAAGCTCCTCTTTCCTGGGTGCATAGAACTGACTTATAGAAGGAGAAAAAAATAACACTGCCACAATTTTTAGGGAAAAGTCGATGCGAAAGGACTCCCAGATTTGTGAATCCATCCAGTCCATTCGCCAGTGCCAGAAATCTGTAGCATGTATTCTTTTTTTACCAATTTTATGGCTTAATCTACCCTTGGCTGTGGCTCCTAGAGACTACCTGTCTGGTGGATGCTGAAAGTGAGGGCGCCTGAATTTTCGGCATTCCCATAATTAGCCCTGGGAAAAGTATTACCTTCTTCAGGCTTTGCTGGGCTGCTCTTTTCATATTTTTTTTTTCTTTTTTTTTGTTGTTGTTGTTGTTGTTTGTTTGTTTGTTTGTTTTGTTTTTTTATCTTGGTCTGCTTTGAAAACATACGTGATAATACATAACCCCCTTCACCCAGTTGTTAAGGCATTGAATTTTTCAGGCTGCACACCTGCCTGGGACTGTCGAGTGCTGAGCGGCCGCTTCCACTTCTAGGTTTCTGTTCCAGCTTTTGAAGTGTTGTCTGAAAGATTCAGCTGGGGGAAAATGTGCAATTCTTTGCATTTCTCTGAGCTCTCTGCGCCAAATCTCTCATCTCGGTTATTCACCTCAGGTTGCTTTTGGATTTTCTTTGAGTTTTGCAATTAAATATATATCAAAAGCCTGTTCTTATTCTGATGTGTGTTAAAGCCTGTGTGCTGGAGCGCTCCTGCTTTCCCCAGCGTTGCTGGCGGAGTTAAGCCACTGGTTTTGTAAACCCATCAGTCCTTGGCTTTGCATGTGTTAGTTAGAGATGCTCTGCAGCGAGGAGAGCATCTCCTGCATTTTTCAGCATCCCTGCCCAGCTCTGCACTCAAGCAGAGGGATGAGGAGGCTGGAGAGAGTGAGCAGTGACTTCAACACCACAGCCCAGCTCCTTGGGATCCGTCTCCGTCCCTGGAAGGATGCAGGGACTTGATGGATGGAGCCATGCTGTCCTGCAGGGACCAGCTGTGGGTCCCAGTTGCTGCCAGCACCAGGAGCTCTGCATGTCTTCCCAGAGCTGGTTCCCAGCAGCTAACAGCTCCTCCACCTCCCATTTCCCACCAGGAATAACGGGATAGCTCAGGCATGGGTGGAAAAAGAGCCTTCCAGAGCACAGCCATGTCAGGATGGCCCAGTGCACTGATGATACAGGCTGAGATATGGAGAAAACACCTCTTTTGCAGCATTTGTTGGGATTTCCGTCCTGTCCATTCCTATCACTGTTGATGCAGGCAGTGGGGAAAGGGAGAAATGATAAAATAAAATGTGTTTCTCTTGCGTGTTGTCCCAAACCCAAGCAGTTGCTGAAGGCTTAAGGTCAAATTAAGCAGGTTCAGTAGTGTCCTGGGCTGTGTATGCTGTTATTTCTTTTCTTGATATAATTGTCGCTATAATTGTCTTTTGATATAATTGTCGCTACAGGTTTGGTTCAGTCAAGTAGCTCAGCACAGGTTTAATTTGTTGCTGGAAACCTCGGTGAGATTCTTGTGTGTTTAAACACCAGTTTCTCAAGGTGTTTCAAGTGTGTCAAAGCACTTTGGGTGTGTTAGTTGGGTTTCTGGTACTTCAGTGGTAACGGCAGATTTTGAAAGAATAATTCAGTCGCTGTACAAACAGAATCATTTTGATAACTTTATAATTGTCATATATGGGAACTATTTTAAAATCTCTACTTAATCTAAGTCTGGGCTGGAAATGACTGACTCTGAAGCTGGCTTCTAGTTGGTGCATATGGGGGCAAGGGAACCTCGTACCTCACCGAGTTTTGAGAGAGATGGTAATAAAAGAGGTTTATTGGCTTATTAAATTTATTGAGCAGAGAGAATTGGTACCGAATGGCGGTATTTGGCAGCTCACCTTGCTAACTTTTTTTTTTCTTTTTTATTATTATTCCTTTGTTTGTACAAGTCCAAATGACGTGTTTGCAAATACATCTTATTTCTTCTCCTGCACCCAGAATTTAGGGCCCAGACTGTCCTCAGTGCAGGGGTCTGATGAGGGAACCATACATGCAGGGTCTGGGGACAGCAATGCTGTTTAACTTTTTATGCAATTTACTTATTTCCCATGGGACAGTACATTATATTAAAGCAGAATACACTGCAAACCACAGCCGTGACACAAGTCTGGACAGCAAAAGCTGACTTGAACATTCGTTGTACTGAAGCCATAACATTTTATGATGGGCACCAGCTCTCTTCCAATTGCTGAGTCCTGAAGCACCTGAGGCAGCAGGCGAGACCTGAGCCTGCTCATGGGATGTCCCAGAACCTGGGACTGGGTTTAACTGGAACTGCACCAGCCCAGCAGCAATTCTGCTCTTACATAACCTTCTGATGGGGTCCTTCAGCCAAGGGGTTTGCTGTCAATAAAATCCCTGCCCGTGTTCCCCCCACCAGCCCTCACTCAGGGCAGCAGAAGCTTTTTCTTATAAACCAAGACATCTTGGCTAAAACCTTCTTTCACTCTGTTTTGATGTAATTAACCCAGTTTTTATGGTCTTTATATCAACCATGTATTTCATTTTAAGTGCTTTTTTTGTTGTTGTTTAAAAAAAAGCAGTTTAACGATAAGTAGATTGTTCTCATTTTCTCCTAATGATAGAGTACAATAATATTGTTAGATGTGCTTTCTCATTTATGCAGCATTGTTTTGAAATCAGATCTGAAAACATCCTTTTCCCTCGCCTTCGAACCTTTATTTTCCCTTCCCTTTGATATTTGGTTTTTATTAACTGTGTCGTTTAATTATGTGTAAGGCATTTGCCAACAGAACTTGTGTGAAGAAGGGTTTTTACAGCCACTCTTTGTCTCATACAGTAAACAAAATATGATTTTTCTGTTCTTGAAGCTTAATTCAGCATTTAAATGCACATGTTCTGGGATGGGAGGTTTGGCTCTGTGCTGCAAGAGGGGTCAGCCTCCCTGGCATGGGTTAGGAGACAGGCTGGCATCTGCCCATGCCACTTGCCAGTTGTCACCAAGCTCTTTTGAGGACAGAGGGTTGGTGCCATCTTATGAATGCTCCCAGGTCCTGTGGTCGCTAAAAACCAGTGACAAAAAATAATTTACTTAATGGGAATAGTTCCAGTTGGCTGCCATGGGCTTGTGGTTGGGAGTGAGGGTGATTTTTTTAGGTCTGAGGGGATGGGGAAGGAATGAGGGTTTGATCTCCTGGTGCTCCAGGGCATCCCTCTGGGGAGACTCAGCTTCTCCATCACCTTGGGCAGCTCCTCCATCCCAGCGGGCACAGAGACACAGGAATATTCCTGTGTTCTTGTGACTATTGTTCATTTTGCTGCTTATTTTCTGCTCTAGCTTTCTTTGTGATCCTCTAAAAAAAGGAGCAAAAGCTTTTTAACAGTTTCAGCAATTAAAATCACTATTATCTGGAGAGAAAGCGGTCGTAGATGTTTGATAGTCTCGTGTCTGCTGGAAATGCTCCCTGCGAGGGCTGGTTGCTATAGAAGTCCTCACAGAGCAGTGTATTTATGGAGAAACTCGCAGGGGTTCTTAATTGTGTGTGAAATCCCCTCCAGCCAGGCCCTGGCACAGCCTGCATGTCCTAATTTGCACCAAATCATGCCGATTCAAAGTGGTCCTGCCCCTGGAGATGCTCTGTGTGAGGGTGGATAATCCCGTCCTCTTCAGCACCCTAGGTACAGTCTGAAACCAGTTACAGATTAAGTTCAGCTTGTGTTCAAGCCTTAGGGGGGATAAAGAACTAGTTTATGTACCTACTTGAGAAATCAGCAACACTTGGAAAAAAAAAATAGAAATCTTAAAATAAGATTGGGGTTTTGATGATAGGTTTGCTCTTAAAAATGGGAAGGATTATGAGTTTGATTTGTTTTTATTGCAGCATACGAGAAGCTAGATCAATGCTACGCTACGCCCTCATTATAAACAGGAACTGGTTTTGAAGCTCTGTTTTGAATTATAGATGCAACTTCCTCCTGAATGATGGGCAATAATCATGAAGATGAAAAGAAAGCGAGGGAGAAAATGGAGTTGGTTAAATAAATACATGGTGCATGTACCGGGCGGGCAGTTGTGCTTGTGGAGCTGGGTCTGTGTGACTGCTGCCTCAGATACCATCCCATGAATATTTAATGATCAATGTACACGCCATGCCAGCAGCTTGGGAGGGGGTTGAAGATCTGTGAAACCAAGAACTCCTCGGGAGTAAAGCAGCCTCACGAGGAAGAGTCAGAACAGGACGGGAGGCAGATGATGGTGTTGAGGGTGTAGAAAAACCCCAGTGATTACAGAAGTGCTGTCATGCTGTGGGGCCAGGTCTGGGTTTGGGCTGAGCATCTGCTGAGGTGGCACCATGGAGCTACTTGTCCTGCCTATGGTGCTGAATGCCGGGGTCCGGAGGGGACCTGCTGCCTCACCCCTTCCCTTCAGGGGTCATCAGAAATGAAGAAGAGTCCCTGTGACACCTTGCTGCTGTCCCCAGCCCTGGCTGCAGCACCAGGAGGCTGCTCAGGGATGGGGGACCCACCTGTGTGGTGGCACTTGAGCCATTTGGCAATGGATGTGGTGAAGGAGAAGGCAATGTAGGTACAGGCAATTGGCAGAGAGAGGCAGCAGGTAATTGGAACTGGATGATCTTCAAGGTCCCTTCCAACCCAAACCATTCTATGAACTGGGGACCAGATGGGCTTTTGTTTTGGCAAGGGAAGGAGGATGTGGTGTGGACGTGGAGGAAACCAGGACCTGCCCAGAACCTGTGGGACTGGCTCAGAGCCTGTGCCCAGAGCCACCCAAAAAGCCACCACAGCCTGAAAACCCAAGTGCTCTTTCCTCCAGCTCTCTCAGGGAATGTGGCAGAAGGGAGAGGGGAGGAAAGTCTGACAGCTGCCTCCTTCTCTATCAGTTCAAAAGGTGGAAGAAACATTGTTTAAAGCATCTGTTTCAGTATTTCTGAAGCTGTTGCTGGATTCCTTCCAGATGAATCTAAATTGGAAGATGTTGCAAGTGCCAGATGGAGCAGGGAGACGTAGCAGAGAAATATGAAAAGGCTTGGAAATATTGGCAACATCTTTAAAGATAAACCCAGAAAAAGAAAAGCTTAACAGACCCTAGGGGGAGGAAACCAAAGACCTGGTCCTCGGTGGGAAAGAGGGACACAGAATGAGCTGTGACAAGGGCTACAGTTAACTGTAGAGCAGGTCAGAACATTTTCAGTGCCATTTTTTTGACTAAATATGGCTGGGTTACTGTTGCTGAACACTCCTGTTCTTTTTTTTTATCCTGCCTTGGCCCCAGCCTGGGAAGCTCTGCTTCTCATCCTCTCCCCTTCGTGCCCCATGAGCTGCTCCTTCCAAACCAGACAGCTCAGGGACCGGAGCATCTCTCCAGTATCTCACCTGGCAATTTGCATTTGGAAGCTGGTATTTGGGTATAATTCCTTATGAGAAGATGCAAAGGGTTTTATTTTATTTTATTTGGTCTTTTGTTGGATGACAAGAAAATTGAGATTTCTGTGGAAGACCATCCTTGTTGTTTGTGTTAGCTGTTGCAAACTGGACCCACAAATACACGGCGTAGCTGGGGGTATGTGTGTTGCCACCCTGGGAGAAGCACAGCTGATAATGTTGCGTCTATAACTAACAGCTTCTTGGAAATCTACTTGGTTGGTCGGGCTCACAAAAATGAGAGAAACTCAAGCTCCATCCCATCCTTATCCTCGGCTACTACTGGCCCTTCTTTGGTCTCCCTGCCCAGGGCAGGGGGGTTGGAACTTGATGGTCTTTAAGGTCCCTTCCAAGTCTAACCATTCTGTAATACTATTTCTACTGGAGCTGATGTCCTTTGTATTTGGGATGGCATAAACAACATTCATGAGAGGCACTTTACTTAAAGAAAACCACAAAAAACCAACCAAACCAAAACCAAAAAAAAGCAGGAAGGAAATAAAAGCTGCTGCTTGAAGGGTACAACAAGGCTCGTTCTGAAGGGATCTTTTCACACTACTAGGCTCATTTTGTTTTGAAATAACCGTTTGCAGTACTTTTTGCTCCTTTTCGACTGGATGTGTAGGTGGCACACCACAATCTCATTCAATTATTAATGCAGAGGATGAGAGAGGCCCCCGTGAGTAGCTGGGGTACATCACTTAGATGTTTTTGATGCTTTTCCAACCTTGCACAGAAATACATTTGGCAAAGGACCTGTATGAATAGTTGATAATGCTCAGTGAAGCCAGCCGCTTGGTGTCAAGGTGTTGTGAGGGCTTTTCTCTGCAGATTGTCTTGAAGCAGAGCTGAACGTCCCTGTTGCTGGAGGGAGCCCTGCTGGGTCCAGCTGGGACAAGTCTTCTTTCTCTGTGAGCAGGAGAGAGGTTTCTGATTTGGTCATTTCCTTGCCACCAGCAGCTCTCTTGTGGTGGGACATTCAGGTGACAGTGCTGGACCTCTTTGGAGAGGACATGTGAGCTCGAGGAGGGATCGGCCCCCTGAGGAATCACTGGACCAAGAAGCCCTGAGGTCTAGGTGGAAGCGTTATGTGTTCAGTTTTGTAATGGGCTTTGGCGTGGGTTGGTGACCACCTATGGCACAAATTTCAGAAAGAGAAAGGCTGTTCAGATTTTCAGTGGTTTTCAGCATTTTTCAACTTGTATTTCTTTCTGCCTGGTAGAGGGAGGTCAAGATGTGACCCTGTGGCCACTGAGCAGATTGCTGCTGTGTGCCCAGGTCCTTGTTTCTTGGGTTTCCATTGCTATAGAAGTTTCCTCATCCTTTTCCAGTGCTAGACTTCAGATGTATTTTAAAATATAGTTTATCCAAGCGCAATGTGACACAGCAAATACCATTTGAAGTAGGACTGTGTAATCTGAAAACACAGATTGCATTGATTTGTAATGAGGAAGATGGTCTCATCTCATCAGCATGGCTTCCATACGTACATTTTGGGCAGCACCCACAGGGGTTGTTAGCCAAGAGTAGAAAAACACTGCATAGAAATGTTTACAATGATGGTTATGGTAATAAATAAATCTGATTTATAGCAAGTGCAGTAGACTTACATTAAAATCCTGAATTATGTACTTGAGTGCACATCACAACAGAACTTGGCTCTGATTCACCATTCATCCTGGATGAAAGTCATTAATAGCAATTATCTCTAGGAACAATTTTCATGAGGCTATTCCAGTTTTTAGTGAGTGTCCCTTCTGGAAAAAAACCCCAATAAAACACAACTCAAAACCTTCTCCTGAAATATATTGAGACTGTTTTTCACCCAAATAATTATTATTTGCTAAATTCCTCTTTGTTGGCATTACCATAGAAATCGTGGTGCTGCCATAGAGACCGCGCTTTCTTTTTTACCTTCTTTTTTATACTGTAGGTGTCCAGTACTTGCACATGAACTTGTCAATACCACCAAGGGAATAAACGTGTTGGGATTCAGACAATAATTGTAAAACTTGGTATCACAGCTGCATTTCCAGAGGGCAAAGAGCAGCTCGATGCCCTGTTGTGCTGCTCCAGGGGTGTCAGCAAAGCTTCAGAGCAACCACTGGGCTTTGGCCACGGGCACAACCCATCCGTAATCAGTTCAGGAGAGCTTTCAACTCCATCTGCAGAGCTCCTCTCGATGGAAAATTGTGATGGTCTGACCAGCAGGTGGAAGCAGAGAAAAAAAACCTCTTGGAGACTCTTGTGTGTTTCCATGCTGTTCACAGGGAAGCTGTTTTTTTCTTCTAAAATTGCAAACCATTAGGGGATATAAAATACTGTATAATTTCAGTTAGTCTTGTATCTGGTCCATAACAACCTGGCCTGGGTGATTTTTAAAACAGCTTCCTCTGTTGTTGGTCGGTACCAGTGGGGTTTTTCCTTTGTTTCATTTATGCATCATAAGCAATGGGAAAGCAAATTTGTGCTTAGAACCTATGTTTTGCGTTGCTGTTTATTAAATTGAGTTGCTGTTTCCCCGAAATACAGAAGATCTTTTTGTTAAGCATCAGGCATAACCTCAGATATGTATGGTCAGTATTTAGTCAAGTCTACTGTGGTAAGAAATGTTGGGAGTATCAACATCAGATTTAGTTATTTAGGACCCTGTGATATCTCTCTTAAAGCTGTTTTTTTAGTAAATGGATGCTCACATACTAGAATTTATGTTGCCTTGTCCTGTCCACTCCCCCCGGAAATAAATAAAGGTGATGAATACTTGAAGCAGAGGATGGCCCAGCGTTTGGTGCAGTGAGAGGGTTTCCAGGGGAGTGTGGGCATGGTGTTGGATGCTCGGGGTCTGGGGAGAGGGTCTGAGGTGGACTTTGAATCATTGCCATGGTCTGAGAACTGGAAAATCCCCCTCTAGAGCCCGTTGCCCTCACATAAGGTTGTTTTCTTTGTTGAGAGTTAAATCGTTGATACTCTGGTTTGTGTGTCAGATACTGGGTGATGTCTCAGTGCTGAGAACCTCCTAAATTAGGCATCTATAGGTAACAGTTATTTAAGTCATGGCAGACAGTTGGACAGCAATGGCCATCTTCAGCTGGGACACAGAAGTGATTATTTACCCTTGTTCTAAATCAGTGCACCTTGCTACTGCAATCTAAATGTGTACTGTGATTTTTTCCTCCATGAAATGGTTTAATTCCTTTGTAATTTCAGTAGATTTTAGCTTTATAATTTTCAAGTACTGGCAGTGTTTGCAGAGAGGGGGGAAAAAAATCCCCAAAACATCACAAAAGGGAATAAATACAGAAATGCAATGCTATAGGCATAATAAAAGGGCACTTAAGCTTTAATGTGTCATATAATCAATCAGCCATTCCATACACTGATGTCATTCTGAGCTCAAACACTTTAGAGGGGAGTATCAACGTGGAATCTCAGGAGAGAATAAAGATTTCCAAATCAGGAACCAGTTCATTGACTTTATGGGACTTTCTGTCTTTCTCGGTGTTAAATGCTCCATGCTTGAGAATTTAGGAACAGGAGATGACAGAGTTCCCTGCATTCACCCTGTGTATATTTTATAGCAGAGAGGCATTAAAAGTTTCAGGTAAAGCTCCGGCATAACTGATGAGTGCAAGCAGAAGGACAGTGACCCTTGCTCTTCAAACTGGAGTAAAATATCAGGTCATAGATTGCACCATTCTAATTAATCTCTGACAAATGAATGGGATATTTTTTCCTGGGGCATTATAAAGACATTTTTATTCTTAAAACATTTACAGATTTTTTTATTACTACTTTGTGTAGGGGGAGAAAATAGTCTTCCAACCTTGTTAGTGTCATCTGCAGCACGATAGAGCTCGACTAACAGTTGTTCTTGTTCTCTTAATAAGAGTGATCGTCCTATCAATCCTCAGTTTATGAATTGTAATAGAGCTGCTGTAACAGTAGTAATTGGCAAAATTAGTTTGGATGGTTGCATTAATATTCATGCATTCCTGCAACAGCAACTCAGCTAATTAGTATCTCTTCCTTCCCTGTTAGGGTGGCAAAATGGGACAGAGTAAGTATCTGAGGTTAACTTTCTGTGCTGGACTTGGTCCTGGGTCTGAGATGCAAAATATTTCCCCGGCAGCAGGAGCTGGGAATGGGAATTGCTGATGGACCGAAGCAGGTTGCTGTCCCCGGGAGCCCAAAGGCTCGTGGCTGTGAGGAGGATGTGGAAGTTTGCTTCTGGGGAAACATGAAGTCACGTTGTTGGCTGTAATTATTGCGCAATAAACAGGAGAGAGCTGCTGGGAGTCTGCGGGGAATACTCCTCCGCATTGGCCTAGATATGTGATAGGTGGCCTGAAAGATAGAATTTTTTATTTTTTTATTTTTTTCCATCTCAAATTTCCGTAGTCCTAGAAGACACCAATGAAAGAACTGAAATTTTCCTGCCTGCTTTATTGAATTTTGCTATAATTTTTTATTTTTTTTTCCCCTTCTCATTGAGAGCTGTAAATAAAGAGAGTGAAGTTGCTACCTTCTGCCAGGGGACAACAGAAAGGGAACAGGGTCACCCCTTGCTTACCTTCCTCCCTAAGTGAGGAGCTCTGAAGGGATAGAATTTAGGGACACGTTGCTGGGAAAAAAAGTGGCATGTTGTCCGCAAAACCCATGGGTCTCCAGGGGAGGTTCAAATCATCCCCCCTCGTGAGGAGCCCATGGCAATAGCATCTCATCTCCCAGCTCCCAGCTGCAACAGCCACCTTTCTGATGGCTGGGGACCCCTCTGAGGTGCCTTCATGAGGATGTAGGGATGGAGAGAAACTCTTAAAGAGATCTGCAAGGCTCTTGCCACCTCATTAAGAAAAATAAATAAATAAAAAATTAGAGGGATGGTAAAAGAGTAAATATAGGTAATAGCCCAGTCTGTTTCTACATCCTGGGAAAAAATAGAAGGTAACAGTGGAGTTGGGGGAAGGAGGTGAGCCTAAGAACATTTATCTCTTCTGTGACACCCCGTGCTGTGCCAGGCACCATTCTTTAGAGCGTGACATTGATTTGCCATTTCCCCATGGTGTTTGGGAACTTGGCATAGCAGAAAGCCCTCTCATCCCTACCTCAGACATGCTGCCCCGAGCTTCCAGGTGATTAAAAAAATGTGGTACCGTGGTTGGAGTGACTGTTTCCTCCAGTCTGGATCTCTGCACTAATTAATCTAAGCTCTGTGTAGCATCGCTCTCAATCCTGCTGTGCTTTTTCCTCTCTCTGCCCACTTTCCCATCCCACCTGGGACAAGATTCAGCAGCAGGAGCTGGGATGGGGCTGGGGAAGTAGAGTCCCGAGGATGTATGAGCACAGATGGGACTCAGGCAAATGCATAGACAATTCTTTTAAATTCCTTTTTTTCCCTTTTTTTTTTCCCTCCCCATTTTTCATTCTTCTCTCTTTCTATTTTTTTCCTTAACACAAAGGGGAAGCTGTGTGCTTTGCTCAACCTCTTTTACAAACGAATGAATAAATAAAATAAAGTCATAAATGATTCGGAGCCTTTCTCTTGAAAGCTTGAAAAGAAATATGGAGAAAATGCTATCAGTTCTATTTTTAAAGACTGCTGGGATACCATGGTGATGGAATCGGTGTGAGCACCTGGGTAGATACAAACCTCCTGCATGTCGGGAATAATGTAAATGGAGCAGGACAGGATGCCCGGGGAAAGTATTTCTGTTTATCTTGTCGCCCTTCAGCTTTCTGTTATTAGATGTGGTGATTTCCAAGCTGTCACCGTGGATGTTAAAATCTTCTGGCGTTTCTGGCTAGGAGCAAGTCCGCAGGAAAACAAAGCCCAGCAAATGAAGCAGCCCCAGTGAACCGGGGCTTGGGGGGGATGGAGTGGTGTCCCCCAGATGTGTGACAGCCAGAGCATGGAAGTTGTAGGTGTTGTGCTGGTGAAAGTGGCTGCCAGCTATTCTGAGTACCAGCAGCTCCAGAAAATCCCAGAAGAACCCAGTAAGCAGTTCGGGAAGCGATGCAGAGGGGAGTTCTTGGGGGAACGCTGAAGTTTCCAAGCCTGGGGCAGTGGCCAGCATCCTTGGCAAGGGAGCAGGGTGGGCTGCTGGGGGTGTCCCCCCCTTCCCTGACTGACAGCTGTCATTCTCCAGCTATTTACAATAATATTCCTGCCACTTAGTGCCTGCCAGGGAACTGTCAGCAGCAGCAGTGCATAACTAACGAAGGATACTCCCAGAGCACCGTTATTTAGGAGTGGGAGGAAAAAAAAAAAAAAAAAAAAAAATAGAAGAAAAGAAAGAGGCTTGAGTCACTGGGTTGTGACCATATAATGGCTCTGTATACAAATTAGATGGATTCACATAGTGCTTATCTAAATTAGGCTGCCATTTTACAATGCTAATTTTCCTGTTGGTTGCTCGTGATACCAGAACGCAGCGTTTCCAAAAAAAAAAAAGAAATAAAAAAAAAATAAAAAATTCCCGTGCTTCTCAGCTCCAAAAAAACCTGTGGCGTGATGCAGTGGCTCAGGAACTGCAGGGCTGGAGGAACCTGCTGAGCCTTGGCGAGGAAAAATGCTGCCTCCATCCTCCTGAACTCCTTGTAAGGTTGAGAACTGTGACTGCAGTAATTAGTAGCAAGTCTTACAGATCTTGATGAAGTATGCACCAGGGGCTTGTTCCTTTGCGCTGTTCTTTTTCCCCTCCAGAGGAATAAATAACTGGAGGGAAGGGAATTAGGAAAAGAAAAAGGGGGGGAGAAAGTAATGAAGAAGAAGGAAACAAGCCTCCCTGTGCTTATTTCAAAAGCTGACACCTCAGAATCTGATAGACACTTGCAAGTTCTATGTGGAAGGAGGCGGTGTTTAAAAAGCTACCAGCATCCTGATAAAGATGCTGCTGTGCCATGGCATCAGAGCAGGAGGTGACACAAAGGAGCAGGAGTGACACGCTGGGTGTTTGAAAAAATATCTGTTTTTGTTTTCATTTCTCACTCATGTTTTATTATGGCTTATCGTGCAGAAGTAAGACAAGTCACAGTTTGCCTCTTGTCTGGGAAAGCTCATATTGGGAGCACTGATGTTCAGCATCCATGCAGATACTTTTTCACTCAAAATTCTCAAAATATTTTCAAGTGGAGAGTAAAGACCCCTTCCCCTTTTCCTTCCTCATCCTCTCCCCTCCCCTTCCCTTCCTTGTCCCCCCTGGCTCCTCTTTCCTTCTCTCCTTTTTCCTTTGGTTGAACTGGGTCTGGAAGAGCCAACCCCTTTTCGCAGCAAGCCCAGCACCCAGGATGGCTTTAGACTTCTGTAAACATGGGTCACGGAGCTTGTCTAATTTCTGTCAGCAAGGATGATGTGCTGAGCCTTGCCCTGCTGGTCAGGGACTAATAGGGAAAATCACCACCATCCAAACGAGCTCTTCTTCCCATGGACCTTGCGGCGCTGCTTAATTTGCTCTGGTGATAGCTGCTGGAGACCTGTTATATTCGGTTCTTCCAAATGATCTGACACCCGACATTTTGCATAAACTTTCTTTTAGAAAGATCTATTCAGCGAGAAGCTGGTGCAGGGGGGAGGGAAAAATAGTGATTTTTGGGTACAAACAGCACATGAGGTGATCTCCAAAGCCATGATGCTCATTTTAATATGGTAAATACAGATGTGTTATTATTTGCAGAGGGCCTTTCATAGCCCGGATAATTTTGTGCATCAGATCTTCAAGCTGTGCAACGTGGTGGAGCTCCATTGAAGCAATTTCTACCAGCTGAGGATGTGGTGCTCTACATCCAGTTTTTAGCTCATAAAAGGGGGGGAGAAAAAAACAAATACGGTGTGGTATCATTCTTTCTTGCCTGCAGCTTTTCCTCTGCTCTGCCTTCATAGTTTGCTTGCTTCATGTGATTTCTGGAAGTAAACAGGTTTCTCTCTTCTCTTGACATGATGCATTGGCACCTTGCAGGATCAAACCCAAAATAATGATGAGCACAAGGACTTTCAGCATTAGCAACCTCTTATATAAAGCAGGGATCTTGAAATATTCAGTTCTTTCCAGAAGTGGGTTCTGTACCTTTTATCTGTGGAGCTTTCCAGGGTCAGAGCCATCTCTTTGATCTTGGTGAAGCTCGCTTGCCTTCTGCGTGGATCAGCTAAAAAATCGTATGCAAAACTTCAAGACATAAAGTGCCAGCAAAATCCCTGTGACCAAAGGAGAGTCAAATGTGGAAAGAAAGGTTACAAAAATACAGGACTGCCCTGGGAGCCCATTAGTTTGATCTCTGAGAACTTAAAGCCAACTCATAAACCCAGGGATGGACGAGTCAAGAAGCCCGTCCAGTGCCAGGGAGAGCCCAAGGTGTCAGGGTTTTTGAGGAAAAAGCTGTTCCAAATTTTGACTTGTGGCTCCTCCAGATGCCGTTCAAATTTCTGGCATGCCTGTATCTTCCCTGCTGAAGGAACTGCAAGAAGAAAAGTACCAAGTTTGTTTTGAAACTATTTCAGCATCTGGGTAAAAGCGGCCTTTTTTTTTGCGCTTGTTTTTCTTCTCCTTTTCATTTCAAAAAATAAACAAGCCGGGCTCTGTGCATCTCTGACAGCGTGTGGCAGGTCACGTCTGCTGTAACAATTCTGCTATAAGGAGAAAAAACAAACTAGACCTAATTTACTTGAGGCGTGCACTCTGCAGAGACGTTGTCTTTGATTAACAATTGCATGTAATATCCCGGGTGTTGAATCCTGACAGCGATTTGCACCAGATTTGCACACGTGAAACTTCAAAAGGCCACTCGGTAGAGAATTGTGATCCTTTTTTAGTGACTGAAATTTATGTTGATGTTGGACTAAGGTGGGCCAGTGCAGCCCAGGTAAGAGAGAGGTAGAAGAGGGCTAGGAATGACTGTTTTATTCGTTGAAAATGGCTGTTGGTACGTTTTAGTTAGGATTAATTTCATCACAGACATGGATGAGCACTTTCTTGAAGGATGAGAAGTATTCTGGACCATTTTGTTGGCCCGTGCATCTATAAATGTTTGTGCTCTACGGGATTTTATAGGAACAGCAAAAATTGCTTGGGGGAGAAATGTTTCTGGTTGGGCAGATTTTTGCCCCAAATTCTGTGCGTTGCCTTTTTTGTTTTGAACAGAAGCTGTAAGTAATTGAAAGTTTGTATTTGGTTCAATGAAAGTCACACTTAACAAGGCTGTTAAAGGGGACGAATGATGATAATAATAATTGCATGAAGAAAATGGAAGATATCTGCTGTTTTCCATAATCCTTTAAGCGACTCAGTTTACCATCGCTCCTTTAGCTCGAGGGATTAGCTCTGATCTGTGATGTTTGGCCGTATGAGAGATGAGGCAGGGATTACATCTCTTCCATCACCCAGCACTTCTCCAGCCACACCAGTTCTGGTTCACAACCAGCTCTGAGGGCATCCTGCTGAGATACAGCCAGGAGGACCTGCAGAAATTCAGAAAGGAGCCCTGTGCTCCATTGCACATAGGAATATTTCAGAATCATTTTCACTCAGAGGCGAAAAAAGAGCTAGGAAGTCATAGTATCCCATGAGAAGGAGAGGTGAATGAATAGGTAGATAAACAGAGGAATAAGTAAGGAGTCAGTGAAGAAGAATAGAATTTTGTTGGGTTTTGACAATGAAATCACAGCGTGGCTTCTGCAAGAAGCTGCCCTAATGGCCAGAGGCTTTTCCTGCTGGTCCCAGTGGCCCAAATGGACTGGGATCTCTCTGGACTGGGAGCCGCAACACTGGGGCAATGGGCCCTTGGTACCCAGGCTGCTGGGGCTGGCTCGTCAGGGAGTGGGATAAGCTGATCTTCCCCCCCTCTGTTTTGTCCTTATTGGTTATCTTTTTTTTAAAAAAGGCTCCACAGCCCCAGCCCTGCAGCTGCTTCTGGCTGTTTCTTCTTGTTTCTTCACAGAGGGCTCCTTTCCTTGGCTCTGGGCTCGCTGCGAGCCGATGGCCCCTCTGGTGTGATTTTCATCAGGGTGCAAAAAGCTGCTGGAGACCTTTAAAAAAAATAAATAATATATTTCTATATCTGGTTGCTTCTGCATGTGTTTAATAACATGGCCCTTAGAAAGCAATTTGGATTAATTAGAATGTCCGGGCACTTTTGCGATAAAGCCATGCTGAGTAATTATCCAGTGTCCAGAATAATCTATCGAGCTTGTGAAGTTTAAGTCTGAAAATTATTCTCCCCTAAGTATTTGTCTTTCTAGCTGTATTTCTGTTATTAAATTTGTTTTCTCACCAGCTAGATAAGAAGAAATGTAATTATTTAGCTGGCAAGCTTAATGTTGAGGTGAAGAAAGCCAGTGAAGGTAAAAGCGTGATTGCCTTGTTTTTTTCCCTGTAATAATACATAAATATTTATATACATGTAGAATTAACATGGTGGTGATGTGCTTTGTAAAAGGCCAGGGATGATATATAAGCAAATAAAAGATATAGATATTCATTGAAACTTCAGTATGTCCTATAATTCTCGTATATGTAGTCGAAGAAACGTCAAATGCAGATTTCTCCCATAATTATAATCCCTTCTCACTTACATCCCTTCACTCTCCTTCATGCCCCAAGTCTGTGTCCTGAAGGACCTTGTTCGGTTTCTTATGCTCGGAGGACACGACAGGCCTTTTTACTCCTGATAATGTTTATTTTGGATTAAAGAAAACACCAAATCAAAGGCGGTCTGGAAATATAATCACCCAGTCTCACTGGTGGAGCTCATCCCCGCAGGCAGGGTCAGCACAGGCTCCCCACAGAAGTCCCTCTTTGACTTTCTAAAGGGATATTAAATGTTGCCCACGACTTTGGGTGTGTTGGTTTGCCCTTGCTGGGGAGGAGGATGCTGTGGGAGAAACCTCTGGGTGTGGGGACCACGGAGCAGACAGCTCTGATGGACCCAAAGTGTTTGGGGGTGAGTTTGAAGATGATAAATCTAGGGGAAAAGAATGCAGAGTGCAGCCCTGAGAGCGTTTCCAAGGAGGGGTAAAGGTCTTGAGGACAGGCAGGAGGAAAACCAGGTGGGAATGTGATCACAGAAGCTGGGAGATGACAGATTCCCAAGGAAAGGATTACGGTCCTGATGGTCAGATCTGATTTCCTGCCTGGTGCAGCCTATGCCAGCTGGAACTGGAAAGCCGTAGTTCACCTGGGCCATATCCTTTAGGAGGACACCCAGCCCAGCTGCAGTGATTTCAGGCGACAGGAAGCTTATTGTCAAAGACTGGAGTTGTTCAGTGCCTGGGGTTTTCCTGTCTTGGCTTTTCAGGTTTGCGGAGGGAGGTGGGATCACGGCAGAGCATCACAGAGCCCTGGGCTTCCCAGGGCTGCTGGGACCAGGACCTGCTCCCCGACCGCCTGCCTCTTCCTGCCCTAGCTGTTTTGGTTGAAAAACCCTAAAACTATCAAAGCTGAAAATGGAAAACAAGTGCGAGCTTGCTTGAAACCAGCATCTTTTTTAGCAGCCTTCCAGGATCTGAAGGGAGCTGCTGGAGAGGGACTCTTCGTCAGGAAGTGTAGTCATAGGACAAGGAGTAGTGGTTTTAAATTGAAAGGGAGATTTAGATTGGATATTAGGAAGAAATCCTTTGCTGTGAGGGTGGTGAGGCACTGGAACAGGTTGCCCAGAGAAGCTGTGGCTGCCCCATCCCTGGAGGGGTTCAAGGCCAGGCTGGATGGGGCTTTTGGAGCAACCTGGTGTTGTGGGAGGTGTCCCTGCCCAGGGCAGGGGCGTTTGAATTATATGATCTTTAGGGTTCCTTCCGACTCGAACCATTCTAAGATGCACACTGTCCAGGCAGTCATGGCACAATCTGCTGTACGTATTCAGTCCCATTTTACTTCTTGAAATGCAGCTGATGCCCTTGTGGGTTTCTTATAGAGGATCTTGGGAAGGGGAGTGGGATGAAACCTTGCTCTGAAGGCTCTCCATTAAAATGAAGACCACTTGGAGACATTTTTAGGAGTGTAGATTCTTAATTTTGCAATAAAATTCAGTGAAAGTCACTCACAGGAACTCAGTTTTGCTCATCATGACATTGAGCTGCTTGCTGGAAGTTTAACTTCACAAAGAAATTGTAACTGAACACTTAATGTAGATAAATAAATTCATATTGCTGTATCTTAGAAGTATTATCCTCTAAAGACAACAGGCTTTATTCTTCCTGACTATAAAGACACTTTCTTATATTGAAAATTAAGCCATAAATATTCAAATCACAGCCTTATTTCTCACAACGTAACCACAGACGCTTGTCTAGAAATGCAGTTATGAGATAGGCCCAATTACTAACGTGACAGCTTTCGTTTGGTCTAATAACTAGGCTTTGAAGGATGATTGTTTCGCATCTTACCTCAAGGTTATTTGTTTCCACTGTCATGGATTTGTGTGTGTCTGTGTTTGCTTATTACTTTTGGAAAGCAATGTTGTGCTACTGAGCTTTTCCATATTTCAGCCTATCTGCTGAATAAGTCTTTGCTGTTGTCTCCATCGGGCTACTTTTAAAATCAATGAGATTTATACTTGCAGATTAAAAACCTTTTAAAATATGCATAGACAATATAAGGTTCAATTATATGTTTGCGATGAATGGAGAAATGTGTACACATAAATAAAACATAAAAGCTGCTTTGCCATGTTTAGCTTCTGGTTCTGATTTATTTTCAAAATAATTAGAACTTGTGAGTCTGTGTTTGGGTGCCTGAGCTCCAATCACTGCAAGCATATTTCTGCTTAACATATAGAATTGGCGTAGATACATCGCTTCCCAGTGACTGACTTCTCAGATTTTGGAAATGTGGATGGTGTATGGAAATGATAAAAGAAGTTAAAACCAAACCTACCTAGTGCTGCCATGTCCCGTAGGTGAGCACAGAGCACATACAGTCCCTGGTTGTCTGCTCAGCATCTCCCTGAGTGGTTGAAATGAGCCTCCTGAGGATGCCTTGCTTGATGTGACCCTGCACCCTGTCGGAAGTGGGTTCCAGTCCTCGAGGGGCTGGTTTTTTGGCATCTAGAAGATCTTGAAGGGTATTCTCAAGAGGTGGCCATGCCCTCTGTCTCCCTGTACTGTACTGTGCAAGACTTGGAAAGTCTTCGTCAACCTCTCCAAAACGTGAATCTACTGGGGAGAGCATCCTTTCCCATTCCTGAGTGCCTGATGGCTTAAAACAACCGTTAATCTGGCTCTTAGCAGTGTGGTACAGGTACAGCTGTGGTTTTGACAGCAGTTGTTTTGTTATCTGTAGCATTTAATGGCCAGACTTTGGCTTCTCCCCTTTGAAACAGCACCATCTGTTTTATCTGCTGAAGGTATCGCTTGTCCTTTCTTGGGCTGTGGTTCAAATAAACAACCCCCAAAGTAGATTTAGACTTAGCACAATCTCAAAGAATACAGAATATGCCTCTTCTGAACTTGTTCGTGCTCTCTCTTTCATATGATATCTTCGTAATTATGTTTTAGACATTGTGGTGTGTCACTGGATAAAAACGTGGCAGAATATCCATATATGCTATTTATAAGCTGAATTTAAATCACAGCATGAGGTTGAAAAGACTATTGCTGCATAAGCAGCTTTGTTGTACCATATGATTACAAAGATGTGGCCATTAGAAAGGTTATAGGGTCCCTGTACTCCCATCACCTTACGTGAGTTCACCTAAAAATTGGCTTGAAGTGTTGGCTCCTAACAGACAAGACCCTTTGATGCTTTGTTAAGATTTCAAATTGCCTCTAGCAGAGTGCCATCTATTATTTTAATGCTGCTCTCAAGCTTTCGTTCTATCAGGGCTGGAGTTAAAATATGAAGAGCTGTTCATTCTTGCATTGCCGCGGATGGGCAATCACCACTGATATTTTAACTGATGTATCCTAGGAGGAATATTCTAGTTAATATTGTAAAATCAATGAATGTGCACCAGTATATATAAATGTGCTGTGCTGGTCATATCTCATCCCCGAGATCTGCAAACCAGCACAGCTTTATTGCTTTGCTAGTTTATGGGCAAGCCAGCTAAAATTCTTAACAATTTGAGTATTTCACTTAAAAATATTAAGTGCTGAAATTTCGTAACGGTGCATGTGCCTTTGTCTTTATTATCAATAATCTCTCTGGTGCAGCAGATGGATATTTCTGTTTGTGGATGGGAGCTGTAAGAGGTTCTCTGTCCCTGGGGGTGTGTTTTGTGTCAGCTCGGGGAAATTCTGTCTT
This sequence comes from Thinocorus orbignyianus, assembly GCA_013400375.1. Taxonomy (NCBI): domain Eukaryota; kingdom Metazoa; phylum Chordata; class Aves; order Ciconiiformes; family Thinocoridae; genus Thinocorus; species Thinocorus orbignyianus. The sequence goes on along the minus strand of VXBW01005901.1, from coordinate 557,406 downwards.
CTGTCTGTCTGCACCCGTCCGTGTGTCAGGGAGGACCAACCCAGCCTGCCCAGGGTCAGGAGCTGGTGCCTCCTACTGTGTCAGGGATGCTCAGAGGGATGGGGGCATTTGGAGTCTGCCCAAAATAAAGAGGGTTTTTAGATACCTAGGGCTAGAAATAATAATACTAAAAAAAAAAGTATAAATTGAATTCTGAGCTTGATATTATTATATAAATACATAGCTAAAACAATAGAAATTTAAACGTACATAATATAAATAAAACCTAATTTTGCTTCTGGGAAGTGATCTTCTTCATGATCACGTAAATGCAACTTTATACCCAGCAAGGAATTTGTACACACAGCTCAGGCCAGTGTGCATCTACCAATCTTATTCCATTTCAGTGTTAATTCAAATACTGATTTCAGGTTGTTCTTTTGCAATTTTTTTTTTTCAAAGAAAGTTTCAAGAAAAAAAAAAAGAAAAGAAAAGAAAAAAAAAGGCATGAAAATTTACTGGAAAAACTAATAACTCAGACAAAATTGGTCTTGCAAACAGGAAGAATACCTGCAAAGAAAAAGAGCCTATTTTTTTTCATGTTGGGGCAGGTGGGCTGTAACATAAAAGCCAAGAAATGTTAGAGAACATGACGTCTTTTGACACACAGAGGAACGTAGCTCTGTCTCTAAAGGAGCAGTCTTCAATATGTATGAAGCTTTTGTGTCCAAGCTGCAGTGTAGGCTGAGGTTTTTATTTCAGTAATTGTCCCCAGGACGCAAAGTGAGAAAAGGGTTGAATTCCACTTGGGCCTCACCTATTTCTAAACAATGTGCAATATTGACAGTGGTGTTGAAATCTTGTTCTGTCTTCCTCAGAGGTGTTCTATTTTCATAGCAGCAGTACGGGGGGAACTGTGCTTTTTGGCACAGCTTGGGCCAAAAGGGTTGAATGAATTATTTTTAAGAATCAGAAACTTTTTTGAATTGGTTCACAGACACTGCTCAAAGGAGCTTGATTATAAAGACTGCTCTTTGCCTATGGAAAAAGGTTATTAGACTGTTAACTGCAAAAATAGCACTTAGTGGAGCTGTAAATCTCAAAACATTCAGGAAAGTAGGTTATATCCATATTGCTGCTTCATGCCTTTGTTTGCTTCTCCGTTGGGTGGCCATGTGTTTCATGTGAAGGCAATGTGGGTGGCCCTGCCTTAGGGACAAAAGCCTGGATATAGGACCAGTGCTTTATACCACTCAATTCTTTCTTGTATCCCCTCCTGGATAACAGATAAGCGTGACTGATATGACTTTTTGTTTCTCTAGTTTATTTATTTCAAGTGTTTTCCATGCCCTGTGGCAGTGTGGAAGAACCAGGGCAAGCTCGCCGGTGGGGTGGGAGCAGGTCAAGGTGCCTGTGGGCACAAGGAATGGGAGAACCTTGCTCTGAAAGGCAGGCACGGTCATGGAAAAAAACCCAAAACAACACGATAATATATAAAGATTTCAGTTATGCCTGTGGGAAGGGAGGTGAGGCTGTAGGTTCATTATAAATTGACTTAGTGCAAGGATCTGTAGACAACAGCCACTTGGAGTGCATTCGGCGAGACACAGGAATCTGTCTTTCTGTGCCTGAGCATCCCAACGCATGGGTTAGACAAATGAAAAGTATTCATGGTGAAAGTATAAATGGACAATTCCTAACCCACAACATGTAAACTTGTTGAGGACCAGTGTTACATCCTTATTTATTAGGAGGACAGCATTACTTACAGCCTTGTGAGTATATAAAATGCTTAGTTTCATCCTACGACCAATTTTCATTACAATTGTGGATCCTGGTTTCAAGTCATTGATTCAAGGAGCGTTTGGCCTTGAAAAGCTGAGGGATCCCATCCTGTTTAGCAGCTATAAAAGCCCAAACTACTCCAGAAGCTCATCGCTGTCACAGATAGGCCTGGTTCTAGGCACAGGTCATCAGGATGAAATACAGAGACATTTCGTATTTATGGCCACCTCTCATTTTACTATGTTTTTATAATGTTTTTTTTTTTCTTCGTGCTTTCTGTCTGAGTTGATACATCACTCCCATGAGCCATGTGGACAGTACTAATTGCTGTAATTATTGTTCCCTTAATTGCTACAGTTATTTTTTTTTTTCTGGAGCAATTCATATGAGCGCTTCTTATTCTAGAAAAGGAAGCAGGAGAGACCTTGTAAACATGGGAAATACTTCCAGCTGGCCAATATTATTCGGGATGCCTTTCCCCTTTAGTGGGATGACAGTTACGCTGGGGATGAAAGTTCATTTATGTGCCTGGAAAAGAGCTCCTTCATATGCTCTTTTCAGGTTTGCATGGAGCTTCTAATGTTTATTCCTTATGTGTTGAAGCCAAAGTCGGTGCTGCACAGCAAGGCAAACCAGTGAGATGAAATTACGGATAACTTCTTGCTGTTCCCTATGTTCTGTCAGGCCGTTACCCTTTCTGACACTACTTTATTCTCCTCTCACTGTCACTTTTGAATTATCTGACACCGAGAGGTCCACACAGCAGCGACCTCGTCCAGCTTTTCATCGACAATTTGTCAGGAACACCTTTAGTTCTCCATAAATATGGGATTTTGCCATCCTTCTTGGAAACTCCCACCAATAAAAATAGAAATTGGATGAGGTTTGGAAGCTCTGACATCGGTCTTCAACCACCAGTGCTGAACACTTTTGAAAATCCCTCCTATAAAATGCTGTGGAAAGCGGGATTAACTCAGTTTGATGCACGTGTTAATGGTCCTTGTGGTCTCTAAGGTCAAGTTGAGAGAAGACCCATTCACCCATCAGCTGAAGACGTAATTCTGGGCAAGTATTGGGAGCTGGAGCTCACACAGCGTGGTGATGGGGTAGAATGGGCTAACTTTGATATAGGTAAAAATTGTATAGATGAACCATTCATTGGGTTTCCTTTGTTGTTCTTGAAGATATTTCTGTTTTATTAGTGCTCTTCTCCTCCAGGCTCAGCTTCTCATTTGTATTTGATGTTGTTGATATTTGTCTTTCTGTACCTTATGAAATATCTATCCAATTCCCTTGTAGGTGATTGTGTGGATCTCTAATACATCATTAGGAATTCACTGTGGGATAAAATAAGAGAGGTGGTGATGTGAGCAAACAGGACCTTGTTTGAACACCGGTAGCTTTAGTAATTGGTAAACAGAGTGAGAGAAACCGAGGTGAACTGTAAATAGATTAATGGTTTTGAAAATTTTCTGTTATAGGAATGCCCTTGTTCAGATGTGCTGGTTTTGTTCACTGCTCGGAAGAACTTGCTCTTGTGGTGTGACTCTTGCCTGCAGCCACAGGTTTGTGTGGCAGAGCTGTGCTGGAATACTCTCTATTGCTCTTAAAACCAATCTACCTGAAAACTTTTTTATTATTATTATTAATTGTTTTACCTCATTTTCTCATTGTCAACATTTGATCCTTGAGTATAAAAAAACAGCTTGAAAAGCACCACTTCTGAATTTTCATCATAAAGCGTAATAAGGAGGGATTATCAAAACACTTGAGAAAGGATTTGTTCTTATCATTACCTAAGACTGTTGGGATTATTATTCCCTAGTCTTTTAAGAGCCCTAGAGCAAGAATTGCAGTAATATTTGTTTTCACATGCACCTTTCAGGACAGAAATAGGGCACCTGCTGCTAGATTGACACCTCCAGAAAAATCTACCTAAAACTACAGATTTAGCAGTGCTTGTTTTTGGGGGAGGGCTGGAGGAGGAGAACAAAAGGGAGAGACAGCATTACTTATGGGTATCCCCCTGGCCAGTAGGACCACTCCTTGGGCATCATCTCCTGAGAAATGGGGGGAGCTGGAGTTCCCCCTCCAGCCAAGTGGGGATGAGCAGGAAGATACATTCCTATTACCTCTGCCAGTTTTGAGTCATCATCTGATCCTATTTGGTGTCTCGGGTAACATCATCTTCCTGTTCAGAACACTGTGAAAATGTAGAGGAGTTTTGCCCAGAGAAAACAGCTAGTTAGAAACTTCAGATAATTTTAATTCAAGGCAAATGGAAACAATTATGTGCAGTTCACAGGATGCTGGAGCTGTTTGTGATGCAATTGGAGATGTAAATGGTGAACAAAGAGTAGTTCTGCTAAACTGATGATTAAATCCTGACATGAGAAATTTCTACATGAATAAAAGCTGAGACCTAAACAGATTCGAGATTGTTAGTCATCCATCAGCTCACACCAAAGAGTTCTGCAGCCAAGGGAAAAGTCTTCAGTCATCTTATTTTCGTGAAGTGAAGTCACTGGCAGGATTTTGCAGTTTGTGTCGACTGACACAGCGCTGCCACGTACGGTGAGTTCGAGAGGTGGTATCAAAGCAGGGTGGTGGTTTTTTTTTTTATTTCTATTGTCAGGAAATCATATCAATAACATTTAATAGGAAGCAGAAAGTAAAAATGCAGCAAACTGTGAACTTAATATTACCCTGGTGGGAGCTCATTAATATCTCAACAGGTATACTCATGCATTATCTTAATTGCACTCGGTCCTTAGGGAGATTGCCTTTTCTGAAGTTTCCTGACTGCTGTCATTTGGTGAGTTGGGTTCAGGTGCACCATTTTATTCGTCTTTTAATAAGTTACTGAGGAGAAGGTGGCCTGGCTCAACCACGGTTGAAGTAGTGTAGCAGCAATAATTATTGTGTTTTGGTTGTTATGTTCTGGCAGATCCGGAAAGAGCTGAGCTGTCTCCTGGCACTGGGTCTTGTGCATCTTTCCAGTTGAGGAACTTGGGTGTTAGCGATGAGCTCGCCCCTTTCTCTTGATCATCTTGAAAAGAAGGTTCTAGAGAGCAACAAGAAAAGGAGGACATGGGATGAGGTGATAACACGGAATAAGTTTGAGATGAGGAATTGGAAAAAGTTTGTATTTCAGCTGCTTTTTACTCTGAAATCCCCAGTCCCGGACCAGATGTTGGCAGGTGTTTGTTGTTGGACAGACTGACTGTCTGTAGAGGGAAGATTTAGATGAGATATTAGGAAGAAGTTCTTTGCTGTGAGGGTGGTGAGACCCTGGCCCAGGTTGCCCAGAGAAGCTGTGGCTGCCCCATCCCTGGAGGGGTTTAAGGCCAGGTTGGATGGGGCTTGGAGCAACCTGGTTTGGTGGGAGGTGTCCCTGCCCAGGGCAGGAGGGTTGGAACTGGATGGGCTTTAAGGTCCCTTCTAACTGACCATTCTATGATTGCATGACTTAGGAGACCATCAGAGGGACATGTTGGTCCTTGGTGTGTTTTCTGCTGTGGCTTTTGTTGCAGCTGCTCGCCAGCATCCTGCTTTTCCAGCAAAACAACCAAGCTTCATCCAGAGAGAGCTTTTCATTAACAGAAGGAAATGAAATAAATGAAGAATAATGTTCAATGTTAAAAATAAATTAACATTAATTAATCACTGACTAATGCAGCGTTCCCAGCATTAATCATTCGCTCTCGCAGTAATCAGAACATCAGCCAGGCGAGCGACATGGAGAGCTCCGGAGTGGGGTGTGTGCCATCGTCCTGTAAACATAAAAACTGCTTTCAGGAAAATCTGCCTCCTGCATGGGTCATCTGCTGTCTCGTCTGCCAACACCCCAGTGGCCTTCAGAAAGCTCCTGGTGTCTTGTGATGGTGGTGAAGGCTCGGGAAGGATGCCGCTTCTGCAGGCTCTCCGTGCTGCGTAAGGGCCAGGGGGATTTTTATCCCCTGGGTTTTTATGGATCACAGCTCTTCTGCCAAGATGTTAGAGCCATTTGGAAAGCAGGCTAGAATTCCCCGGAGCTTTTTGATGTTCCAGACGTGTTTTGGAACAGAAAGTAGGCAAATGTGATGGAAGAGAAAGCTTGCTGCTTTCAACTGAAGTTTTCGATGTGAGAGATCAATGACAAGTAGCAGATTTTACCAAAAGGAATGAAAAAAAAGATGGAAAATATTTAATAACAAAAACAAAACAACCAAACACAACCGCCTCATTTAAGATACTCTGTACTGTGATCCTGACATGGAATCACTGCAATGATCGCTGGCTTTGCTGCTATTCCAGGTCTTCCCTTGAAGCAGCCAGAAGTGCTTAATGTTTTGTGGGCAGAGGAAAAAACCTAAAAAACCAAAAAGTCTTCCAAGTAACACAAGCAAATTCTGCAGAAGCTTTGCATTTCATAAGCGTGCAGAATATGCTCCTTTTGATTTTTAGTTGAAAAAGCAGTTGTTGGCATGTTGGAATACAGACACTTGCCACAGGTAAAAATTCATTTTTCACCCTTTCTTTTATTTATAACTGAAAAACTAGCCCTCAGCTGTCTGCACGGCTCTGTGTGTGGGGCTGGATGTTGTGTACCTGATGCTTGTCTAATTAATAACGAGTAAACAGCACCCATAAAGCCAGCCTGGTTAACTGTTCCACTTAATATAATACCATCCAATGAATAGATGAATTAAGCTGATAAGTGGCTGAGCAAGCTCCGTTAGCTGCTTTGTACAAATGAGAAGAGAGCGATCCTAAAATGTCACCAGTCATTTATTACAACAGCAATTGCAGGCACAGACAAATTAGGAATTTCAATTATTTTTGACGGCCAAGGTGCCTGGCATTTCCTGTGCAGCCGCAGTGGTTGGTGTTAGCTGAAAGTCATCCCTAAGGTAGATTAAAAATAAAGAACCCTGATAAATTGGTATAATCGATCTATTTGTCTTTGAGAGTGGTCCCCGTGCTTTGCTGGCCCCCGGGCGAAATCCTGAGCCAGTAAATCATGTACCAGTGGTCAACGCCACGCTGGCTTCTTCCCCGCAGCCTCAATTTTAACTTTTTTAATTTTCTGTGACTGGAGCACTGGAAGGTCTTGCAGGCGACGTGCTGTCCAGGAGCCACAGATCTAAAATAAATCTGGCAAGGCTTTGTTGAGGACACTGCTGTCTTGCATTAAAAAACCAGAGCATCCCAGCCTTCAGCTTGATTAGCCACCTCGTCGGGTCTAAAGCTGTGCAAAGGAGTGACATGATGCATCCAAAGGAAACACTCTGCCAAGTGATGGGAGATTCAGTTCCCCAACATCCGCAGTGACAACTCGAGCATCCGCTGAAAGTTCAAGGTTTTATTTAGTTTAATAATTCATAGCAAGGATGGTCCTGGACTTGGATTGAGACTGCTCCCTGCTCAGGGGTCCCACCAGGGCAGGAGGAGGAACCACGAGCTGTGGCTGGCTGATGTTTAATGAAGCTAATAAAATCTTAATTAAGTCACGTGTGAGGGCTTGTTGTGCTTTGTAAGAAAAGAATAGGTATTACTTTTTCAAACAGGAATATGTCTCAAGAAATGTTGGGGTATCTCAGAAGGATGGATGGTTTGGATAAGTTGGCTTATCTGCTAGGTCTTTTGCTGTACAGGTCTGTTTTTATTCTGCTGTAGAAGTTGCTAACGTACATACAGATGTGCAGATAGAAGGCATGTTCTGTAGAAAATGTAGGCACAGTTGTGCAGATATAAGGCATGTTCTGCACAAATACCAGGTTTGCTCTCACGTGCTACTGACCTCTGTGGGGTCCGAAGGCACTCAGCCCATTTGCAGTCTGGAGCCTGGGGAAATACAGTGTTTATTCTTCTGAGAAGGCAGAAGAGCTAATAAATACTTGCAGGAATGGTGTGCAGAGACAGAATATGAGAATACAGAAGATGCTTGTACTGAGGCATGAAATACTGACCTTTCCAGAGTCTCAAATCATTATATATGATCATGTTTGTGTATATTGCAAATCTTTTCTTCCACTCCTTGGCATCTCAAGTGATAATTATGGCAGGTTCCTTAATTTAAGGAGCAGTCCCAGACTGTTACTCAAACAATTGCATAATGTGTTTGGGGATTAACATACTGTCAGCTTGATAACTGCTCGGGGACCTTTGTTATTAAAGAGAAAATAGCCCTGAACAATATTCTGAGCTCCTGTTATAGCAAGAAACCCTCAGCCTCCTTCATGCTCTGCCGTGGGAAGGAGCTGGGCGAGCTGGTTTGTGGTGGGCAGGCAGAGCTTTTGGACATGGCTGAACCCTGGCCAGGTTCTCTTTGCGGGACAAAGATGTCCATGCTCAGCAATCTTGATGACTGGTCCTCATCAGAAAGAATCAAAAATAAACATCTTTTTGTTTAAACCTGGATTCATAGTTTAATGTTTAAGAGCTTTTTCATCCTCCTGAAACAGATGAAGGCTCCTCCTGTTATTCAGCCAGTGATGATAGGTATAGATGTAAACTCGGTTGCATTCAGGATCCCAAATAACCCTGTGGCAGTAAATCCCAAACTCCAATAAAAAGGACGGAGTGAGAAAAATGGTTTGTGTGTGCTGTATTTGATTAAGATTGCCCGAAAGGTGAAAAAAATATGGATGTGCACATATACAGTCGTTTTCTGTTGGTTAATGGTTTTTTGTGTAACTTGAAGTCGATGAAAAGATTGTTTCTTTGACTTGTACGTTGTAAAAGGACATGGTGGAGAATTATAGATGGATGCAACGAAGATGAACCGAGGCTCAGCTGAAGCTAAGTGCTTTAGCTAACTGCTGCAAGAAGTGCAATGAGTGTATGAAAATGTATATTTATCAGAAATTATTTTTTTCTACAGATCCCACAAATCAGTTATGCCTCAACTGCACCAGAGTTGAGTGATGACAGGCGCTATGATTTCTTCTCACGTGTGGTTCCTCCAGATTCCTTCCAAGCACAAGCAATGGTGGACATTGTGAAAGCTTTGGGATGGAATTATGTGTCCACTTTGGCATCTGAAGGGAATTATGGAGAAAAAGGAGTCGAATCCTTCATGCAAATTTCCAGAGAGGCAGGTAGGCAACGCCCATCCTCCCTCCAGAAAATGCTATAGAAGTAATGAATGTTATTTTGTACCAAATGTTACCTTCTTTTTCTGGAACATATATTTGATTCTAAAGGTGCTTCAGGTCTTTGCAATGTCTGTGTGATGGCTCCTAGATACTCTCATTCCAAAATCGTTTGTGGAGTTTCAAAGGGTTTGAAACCTTAGTGGTTTTCAGTCATTTCTGGAGAAAACAGAAAAATCCCTAAATCTTATCAAGCTCCAGCTATTCCACTGGATGGCATTATATTATTTTGACATGGGCAGACGACAGATTTTAAAATGCTGAGCTTTTATCTCTCCACAGCTAGAAATTCCGTGAAGACTGTTTGTTACCAGACATTGACTTGTATTGCGCTATTGCTGTTCACCTTTCAGAGCGCTGGCCTGATTTGTGTTGCTTTTCTTTCACATGTCTCTTGACTGATTCAGTTGAGAAAATTCATAATCTTTTACCTGAAGGCTCAAAGATTGCTGGCCTGAGGTGTGGAGGCAACGCACTGAGGGGGGTGGTGCAAGGCACATCAGATCTGTGTTGTGATGTGTCACATTTGTCTTGTTACTGGTTTCATTTAGTGGTGTCCCAAGAAGGCCAAAGCATGTTGGACATCACCACTGTCCATGGGAGATGTTCCAAGAGGACAGGGAGATGCTGTGTCTTGTGCTGGCTCAGGTTTATGGTATTGGGTTGAACCATGGTAATTTTGTTGACAGAGATCTCTGGTTTTGCAGCTTGTTTTCCTGTTCTGGTACAGAACAAAGAGCAGGCCTGTCTTGAAGGTGTGACTGCCATGTCAACATGCTCATACCCTTCTCCTGGTAACTTATTCTTCAGGGTAAATAGTTATAAATTTCCCCAGGGATACCAGACTGTAGGAGGACTTTAGATGGCACTTCAGGGAATAGGGGTATAAATCCATGATGAGCTGATTTGCAATCCAGAGTCATCAAGGTTTGGAAATTTAAATATTTAAAGTTGAATCTGGTCTGGTAAGGAAAAATAAGCAGAGGATGTCATTTGTTACTGGTGATACACGTAAAACCCATCTCCAGAAGCCTTCAGTGATATATCCTGATGGGGAGCCCATCACCGTTGCACAAGAAGCAGCCCTATGGCATTCCCCAAATGAACTCACATTATCTCCCACCCTGTAGCTGCCCTGGCATTACATCAAATAAAATCACCATGATGCAACCCACAGTTCTTTTAATGCCCTAAATCACCATCTGAATTAGTGAGTGCATGAAAGGGCAGGACCAGGATGGGATGGTCTCTGGTCTGGAGCAACCGTTGGAGGTTTTGTCTCCTTGGGTGGTGCAGAGTTGATTCCACAGTGGGTGCTCTGTGTCCTCTGGGGGTGTGGAACCTCATCTCAGCCCCCAAGTGCCACCACACAGCTGATGGGTCTCTCTGGGCAGCATCACCCAAGGAGTGAGAGGTGAAAGCGGCCGAGCTTAGAAGGAAAGGGGCTTTAGAGATGGGAATCCAGAATTGTTTCATTATATGGGTATCGCAGAAGGAATTCATATTTGCATAAATCTGTCTGTTCGTTCGAATGCATATTTATGTGGTATTAAAGAAAATGGGTTTGGATTTAATACCGCAGGAAGTGACAAATGCCAGTGTTCATTATAATTTAAAATTTACTTTATTTGCAAATATCCACTGTTGGAAAATCACACCAGAAATGTGTTCTCTATGCCAAGGGCAAACTCTGGCTGAATAATGCTGTATCGTTTTATGGGCCTTCTGCAGAATTAAATTAATAATAAGAGCGGTTCATGTAGTCAACACATAATTCAATGTCCTTCATAAAAAATAAATCGCAAGACCAAAAGAGTACCCTTCTTAAAACAAGCTTTGCGTGCAGGGTGATACAGGGTCACGCCTGCGAGATTAAGACACTAAGAGGGGCAGTGCATAAACTTTCCTTCATATCTGCAGCCTGTCGTGTCTGGAAATGGGACTAATCCAATCCCCAGGGCTGCCTCCCACTCAGTTCAGCTGCTTTTTCTTCTCAGGGCTGCACTGAATATTTTTTTTTCCCACCCCCTGTTACACAGATAAAGCTTAGGTGGAGTTCTGATTGGATTTAATACCTGTCATCAAGTTCCCCAGCTTTTTAAAATTCTGGGAAGTGAAGACGGTTCCATCGTCTAGGTGTTTAATGGAGCAGCCAGGCAGTGCTGCCCTGGAGATGGGTCCCGACCTTCATCCCAGCTTTGGGGTTTCATGATGACCGGGTGCTGTTTTGGGTGCTCACGTTGCGATGGGACGTTCCTGTGCTCCTGGAACATGCTGGAGGGGGAGTTGCTTTCCCGGTGGCTAATGCGGCTGTGCCTCCTTGGGGACATTTTATGCAGAAGAACTGATTAACCAGCCTGTCAGGTGATTGCTGTAATAGCAGGGTTGGAAAGAGCCTCCTGGAGAAGCAATAATTTTCCTGACTCATGGCTGTGGTGTCATTAGTAGCTCCTTGATCTGTCTATTTAAAAACCTTTCAGTGGTCAAGAGCCGTGTGTCTGAATGCATGGAGTGAGCAGCCCTCTCTAATGAGGCACGGAAGGGACAGGAGCTTTCAGAAGACAGAGGGGTATTGCCGAGGTCAGCACATTTCACGCATTAAACATATTTAAATGGGTCCAAATATCTGTGCCCCGACTGAGGTGTGTAATTATGCAGGAGCTTGGTGGTCCAGCATGGCTTGGTGACACAGCAGGGATGGGGAGGAAGGGATGGGGAGCACACTCATGATGTTCCTGCTGCTGCCACCATGTGAGCAGATTAACGTGGTGCTTGGGGTGCCAATAAAAACTCCATGCTCATTAGAAAACTCATGCCAGAAGCAACAGAAATGTAAGAGTGGTGGGAGGAGGTTTTTTCCCTAGTCAAAAGATTCAGTTCTTCTAGAAATCAGTGAGGCTGTGGATTGCTGCTGCTTCCCTTCTTTTGTGGCCTTCTGGTACCTGAGGAGGGGCTACAAGAAAACTGGAGAGGGACTTTCTGCAAGGGCTTGTAGTGATAGGATGAAAGGTGATGGCTTCAAACTGGAAGAGGGGAGGTTGAGTGAGACCTGGGGATTAAATTCTTGGCTGTGAGGGTGGTGAGAACCTGGCCCGGGTTGCCCAGAGAAGCTGTGGCTGCCCCATCCCTGGAGGGGTTCAAGGCCAGGCTGGATGGGGCTTGGAGCAACTTGCTCTGGTGGGAGGTGTCCCTGCCCAGGGCAGGGGGTGGCAGTGGATGGGCTTCAAGGTCCCTTCCAGCCCAAACCATTCTGTGATTCCCAGCTCAGTGGACAGACTCGGTGTACCCTTCAGGGACATGGGGAGGATGGGAGAGGGGTTTAAGTGGTAAGACATGGTTTACTTCATGTTCCAGGCAGCCTAAAACATGTGATGTTCATCAGGAGGAGCTGTGCTCTGCTGAAAGCCAGGTCCATTGAATTTACCGTGTTTAGGCTTTGGTCCTGTTCAGGGATTGGATGTGGGGCTGAGAGTTGTGGTTGAGCATGGTTGTGAGGTTTGCTGAGCTCAGAACCCAGAGAGACTTTGCAGAACCACCAGGTCCACTTGCGGGCAGAGCTGCTGCTCCCCGATCCTCCATCCCAGGAGACGTCTCCAGCAGGGACCTGAGCATGTAGAGAAAGTGGTGGCACAACGAGCTCTGTAGCCTGCTGCAAAGGGGGGATGCACTGAGTCCCTCCAGGCTGCAGGGATTTCAGAGCTGGCCTGAATCCTGCCTCCTGTGACCCCTTTTACTGAGAAGAACTGAGGTGGGAGAGGTGTCAGAGCAGGGTTCTGGTGTCCCTTCTCCCCTACATGACCTGTAGGACCAGGGACATCTGCCAGCAGCAGGAGCAGCCCCGGAGCAGAGGTCATTAGTCAGTGTGAAACATACCAGCAATAAGCAGTCATCGTTAGCTTCCAGACAATTGTCTTGTATCTCATCATTGGGGTGTTTTGGCAGAAAAGCAGATTTCGTCCATAGGTACTGGCGCCTTTATTATCTTTGGCCTCGAATCTGGAGCAGCCTCATTATCCTAAATTCAGTGTTTCATCCAGACTTGTTTCTGATTGAGCCAAGATCTTAGGAATTGTGAGGATGGGTAGAAAGTGCTATCCTCGCTTAGTTTCAAATATGCTCTAGTATATAAAGACTTTGCTTGATCCTTTGAGTTAATAATTTTTCACAAACTGGCTTCTGTTATGAGCACTTCAAGCGAGTTTGAATATGTCATTGTGGCAGGAGATGAGGATTTGAAACATGCTCTGCAGTCTGTGGGATTAATAAATTAGGGGAATGGGCTAATTATGGAAAATCTAAAGGACAATTTCAGATTATTAATGAAACTACTGAATACTCGAATTTCAAAGATTAATTCATCTTTGATTTTTTTTAAAGATTAATCTGTACCAGAAGGTTAATTGCTATCTGTAAGAAATATATATTATTGAAGTCGTTAGCAAAAGACCACTTGAATGCCTCCTAACAGATAAATGGAAGACCTAGTGTGCATTTATTCATCTTTTTCTCTCCAAACCTCACCCATTTTCACAGAGATGTACCCTGGCTGCTTTGCTTGCCAGGACTGTGGTGCTGGCTCCACAGTAAGGCAGGGGGGACCAGGTCCCTCAAACCCCCACATCTGCAGCTTCTACCTCTTTCTGCTGCCTTCCTGTGGCTCCCTTGGCCAACTCCATCTCAGAAATAAGTATTTCTGCTCAGCAAGGCTGATTTTTGAGCACAATTCTGCTTGTTCAGACTTGCACAGAGCAACGTGCCAGTGATGGAGCATCCTGATCTGCAAAGCAAGAATTAAGTCATTTAGATAACAATGTTCTCGGTCTTTGGGAAGGACTGGAGAAGAAAACTTCTGGAAAAGTGTGTCTTCGTTCCCTGTATTCTAAAGGCATTAAAAAAAAAAAGGATTAGAGCTCTTCTAGCAGTGAGCTGATAGAATTATATATACACTGAAGTTTCTTCTGAAGACTTTTGGTTGCAGTGTCGTATTTGTTAAAAGGCTATCATCGCCTTGACAGAACAAAAAAGCAGGCTAAACTTTAATCCACTTTAACACAGTAAGCACAATGCTTGCAACAGTCTCTTGATCTTCTTTTCTCCCCCCTTTTTTTTTCTTTTTCTGAAGACTTTTTTTTGAAATATTCATTTCTGTAATTCTTCCGTGTCCATGATCCTCTGGTGAGGTGCAGACATCTGTTCTGTGAGGCTGAGAACATCTGCATGCGGCAGGGCTGGCCTGGGTGTGCAAGCTCGGGAGCTGAATTTCCTCAGAAACGGAGGTGACATCAAAAATCATTCATTTCCAGGGCAAAGAAGTGACCCCTGAAATTATGAATTTCTCTCTTTACCCTAATAAGTATATTTTTTTTATTATTTTTTTTCTCCCGGCAGTAATATTGAACAGTATTTCTTCTCTACCCTCTAATTTAAACTTGAATTTTCTTTTTACCACATTTTTCCCAACTTAGTATTTTCTAGTAAAGACTATCTATACACATGCAGATACAGACCTGTCTGAGACACGTAACCCTTGTGTCTAGCAAGTGTCAATCCACCTAAATCAGGTGAATTCATGCATGAACTTTATGATCTCCTAGTGCCTCGTTTTCCCTATAAATTATCTACATACAATTAAATGCCCCCTACAGCAAACATTTCCTTGGGTTAGTTACTGGTAGCAAAGATTTGTTTTAAACCTCTTTAGCCATCTAGATGTGAAAATATGACAGCTTTTCTGAAAGCCTTGGTGTTTGTTTTCCACCCTGGTGTGTGTTTCTAAAAAGAGCTGACTCTTTTGAGTCAGGTTTTTGGGTGATCTGAATCATCTCGCCTGTGAAATCCTCAGCCTGGTGTATCATAACATGGTGCTCTAATTCGGTGCTTCTCTGCCGTGGAAGCTGACAGTGTTAAAAGCCAAGAGCTGCTGTATCATCCCACAGTGATTCACGCAGCACTTTTCGCCGGCTCCTCTAGGTCTGTTCGGCTGCCTGCTATGATCCTGAATCTGCATTTTTCTAATAGAACTTAATTTTTATGCTGTCTGTTGGGAATTCCATTAGCACAAATTAGTGCTGGGTAACATGAGAGAGTTAAATCATTGCTACGAGGGAGTCGTTCAACTGTCTGTATTTTAAGAAGGGAGAGGAGACTGTTCTGTCTGTGTTTCTCGAATAGAGTCATGATTCCTGTCGCCAAGCAGAAAATCCTGATTTTTTTTTCTCTTAATTTCTGATGTTAATGAAAGCTCTCTTTTTCTTTTTTTTTTTCTTGATCCATTAAAGCCGTACTGAATGGGTTTAGAATGCTTGTTACAAGGAGCAGTTACTTTGCAATGTAACCCAAGTTTTTTAAAAAAGCCCTAAAAATGAGAAAGGGAGGTAAAAAAAGTTGGTGAAGTCACCCAGCTGTTCTGTCACAATCCTGGGACTGAAGTCTCAGTCCTACTAACGCCAGCGAGACAGTTGGAACTGGGATGCACTGTGGCGGGCAAAGGTTGCCTTGGCTGTGTTAATAAAGGACAAATACTTACAATTTATTAATGAAGCTTTGCATGTTTGCCAGCGGGTGATAGAACGTGTCGTCTGGTGATGCCCAAAATTTATGACCTATGATTGCTGTTCTTTTGTGGCAGCTAACAGAACCCAACTTTTAACAGAGTCACTCTTGAAATACTCATTTGAGTGAGTCATTGGTTTGGAAGGAGGTGGGCTGAGGTGGTGTTTTGTCCACTGTGATGTCTATTTGTTTTTTTATTCAACCCAAGAAATAACGTTTTGCCATCTGCCTTCCTTGAATCTCCCTCTGCCATAACCCCGAGGGGCAGAAATGCTCTCCAGCATTTCAGTTAGAGCTTACGTGTTGACAAATGGGTCTATAAATATGTTTTTTGAAGCGCAACCCAACAGCCAGCCTCAGAAAACCAGCCGTTATCTAAGTGTGGTGTTTAAGGTCTTGGGTGCTGTCACTCCAGCTCTCAGAAGGGTCACACACCCCAGTGGGTTTATGGAGTTTGAGTGTTTAGGGCATGGTTTGAGTTTTATGGAGTTTTACCTGTGAATTGCTGGTCCTTTGGAGCTTTTCTCCTTGGTGGGTGTCTCAGTGTCTGCAGGATGGATGGATGTCTCAGGGGGGATGGAGAGGCAGCAGCACAACATGGTTCCTTTGACTTTGGTTGTGTTAAATGATTGTACTTTTTGATGGGGGTGGCCTTTATTCATTTATTTGAGAACCTGTTGGCTGGCTCAAATACAGCAAAAAATAAATATGAAATCAAGTCATTTATATCCAAGCACTTCAAGAGGTTTCCATTTTTCTTTCTATTTTTCTCAAATACCCACGTGTCTGTCCCTTTAGGTATGCAGTGATGTTATGTTAAATAACGAAGTTGTTACATGTATTATTTTCCTTCTTATGTTTTGTCAAGAAATGTTTTGTCATATCAGAAAAAATCATTATTACTCTCTAAAGTTGTACCAACTTGTGTTGTGCGCTGCAGTCTGTCAGGTTTAATAGGATTTTTGTTTGATTCTAACTGCTCTCGTAGAAGATGCACTGCACTTGATCCTCAAGGGTGTTTCGGGTTGCCTTTGGAGTTTTATTGTATGCTTCTGACAGCGGCAAAGGGAAAACAAAGTGTATCTTTGCAAATGAAATCTGCTACTCTGGGCACCGTCTGTGCTCCTGTGGGTTTTTTAAAATAACTGGTGAGAAGTGATGTCATTCAGACAAGTGAACGCTCGATGTCCTTGAGCTGGGGACAGGACTTCTGACTTCTCTGTTGTACGGGTAAAACTCACCAGGTGCCTGGCTTACATGTTGAGAACCCCTCTAGGCACCCGCCTGTATTTTTAGGTTATCAAAACATTTTGAAAGCAATCTTCATCTCTTTAGCGAGGCGTCTTCCTACCTACGACACAGCAGATGTCCTCAGCTAGTTGGCTCCGTTCCCTGCGAGGTAACGAAGAGCAATGAGGTCTGAGTTGCCCTTTTGAAACATCTATTTCTCCCTCTTGACTACACAGGGGCTGTAGGCACCAAATAGAAATGTCATTAAAGAATTTGAATTTAGGAAGAAATATCCAGTCATTTGTGTGTATGGGATATATGTATTTTCCTATTTTTTTGGTCATAATTTCAAGATAAATACTTGGTGTAGACTTATAGGGCTCTTAAGATCTTACTCAGGGAAGCCGTGAAGCTGTTGGGCATCAGGAACACGTGGTTTGGGTTCCTTCCTGTTGGCAGCGTCAGAACACCTGCCCAAACAGCATTATAGTTCTGTGATGGAACCAGCAGGGCTCTGAGTAATTCCTCCTTCTAGAACAGAATTGGGAAAAATCAATAAAATAGAGTTTGGGGAGAAGGAAAGAGGTAAAGATACGCCACGATGATTTCCTCCGCATCTGCTTATGTGAAATCTGAGAGCAGTTCCGCGCCGATGCGCGCGGGAACTCACTCTCCTCCTGAATGATCTTGCACAGCTGGGTTCTTGGTGGAGTATTACCAGGGAATTGTTGTCGCTGTTATAGCATAAGTCACTTTGGTGATAAATATCTGCCTTTTTATGGCATATATTGAACATATGGAGATTGCATTTCAAGGACAGAATAAAATTGAAACAGGCAATTCTTGTTACTAAACAAATAACTGCCAGCATCCTTTAAAAATGTTGCCCCAAGTTTATTAAAACATTGCTTTTGTGGTTATTTGAAAAGTGAAAAGCTGTGAACAAGTGATTGATAAAATCCTCATTATTTCAAAGCAGAGACATGTATTGTTGAGCCTTGGGTTTTTTATTGGTACCTTTGGAGACCACCCGGGAAAGTTCCTGCACTTCACAGTGTGCATGCCCTGTGGTGCAGAGGTTGAAGTTGGTTTGGTGGGGATTCAGGAGGTTATTCATCCCAACCCAGGTTTCTCCATCACTTCTTTGGAAGGTTCTCTGCTCCTTATGAACAATCAGTTCCTCTTGATGAAGATAGGAGTTGGGAGCAGAATTGGAGCAGGGGATTTTTGTTTGAGCAAACACAAGAGTATTTGTTCTGTGTCCATCTTCTGCTGGGTAACATAGACATTTGATAAAAAGTGGTGGAAATATTGGGTTGAAGAGACAAAAAGTATGTTAATGTGCGTTAGGAAGCTTGTGGAGGAGAAGGTCCTGTTGAAGTGCAAAAGCTAATGTTTTGGAGAGGAGTCGGAGGGAAGGAGGGAGTTCAGATTTGCTGAACAATAAAGGGAAGGAACAAGTCTGTGGAAGCAGCAAGGTGGGTATGAGGATCAGCCACAAAATGAAGGTTGATAGAAGTGGCTGGGGTCTGGAAAATTGAGCCCCAGCAGGAAAAAAATATATCTATGGGTTAGACTTGCCATAAAGAGTGTGGTAGAAAAATCACATGTCTCATGAAAAACATCAAGGATTTCGGGAGCGACTTGACTTTGAGTGTGAAAATATAAAACTTCTGGGAGATAAGGTAGAAATTCTTTCCCAAGTCCAATTTTTCTGCTGGGTAGGCAGTGAAAACAGACTTCCCAGAGGATCACATCTGAGCGCCTTTGCTTCTCACTAGGCTTCTTTTCTGCCTCCCAGCCTTCCCGGGAGGGGGGAGTGGAGCCTGTGAATCCTGGCTCCTGTTTCTCCTCTGCCTACAGGGCCTATTCCAGTGTGTGGTGAGAAGCGTCTTGTCAGTTTTCCTGAAGGAATAAATAGAATTTCATGAAAACCTTCTGCAGAGGAAGCCCCTGCTGTCGCTTTGACTTTCCCCATGGAAAACAGAAATATTGTGATTACGCTGAGATTTTCCCATGGGATATGTCTGCTTTGCTAAGTCGGATGAATTTGTTGGGTACTTCATTTGGGACCAGCTTTAAATACATTCCTGCATCTGAAGGGTAATATATAATGGAATGCAGTAAGTTATTCCAGTTTCTGCCACTGAAATCCTGCGTCCCAGGAGGAAATACAAAATATTGCCTCATCTTGTACCTTCCATACTTCACAGCCCCTTTTCGCTTTGTGCCTGTTCAAAGAACAGCTTTCGTAGCCATGGGGGAGCAGCAGCACATAAATAATTCGAAGATGCCTCTTCCATCACGCGCCCTCCCCTGCCTTCTCCTCTCCTTCCTCAGACAAGGGAGGGTGACAAACGCCCTGAACCCTTCGCAGTCCTGGAAGATGGCTTTCATGCGCTGCTAGTGATCTTCAGGGCATGCCAAAAATATTCCCTGCTCTGTCTACGGAGCTGTCTAAGCCTTCCCCAGCCCAGCTTCCTTGGGTAGGAGGAAAAAAAAAAAAGAAAAAAAGATCAATGAGAGGAGAAAGTCACTCGAACTGGGTAAAATGTACCCTGCTTTGCAAAATCATAGCAGGTAGTAAATTATGATCAATGGAGTTCCTACTCTTTTCTCACACATTCCCAGGAAAGTTATTTATCAAAGCGGTGTTTGAAGTACCCAGGTGATTTGCTCTGGTACATTCAACAAGATATCTGAGCTGAAAATATGAACTGCAATACAGCATTTTAAGTGGTAGACACATACAACCAGGATGTTGAGAAGATATATATATGTGTGTATATATACAGTTTATATTGCATACTCTTCTGTTTCCTTTGCCTTTGACGTTTCAAGATCCGTATGCTGTCAGTCTGTAAGGAATCAGGAGGCCATCTAACTTCCTCTCATAGTGGAGAATCTTGGTGTTATTTTAACACAAAACCAAGTTTCTTATTTAAACATCAACCTGATGTTGATAATTCCCCTCCCTCTTCCCAGGCAGGTGGCTGGGCTGGTCCTGTATTGTGCAGCATCAGCGTATGTAACCCAGTGTTCCAACTGCACATCTATCTGTGCAAATCCCAGTGTTCTCTTGTTCACATCAGGTTTGACCTGTTCATAACAAAAAAGTTGGTAAAAAAGGCAAATGATTTTATTATCAAAGAAGATGTAACATGTATTGTTCATCTTTTCCTCAAAAGATGAAGCACAGAGATGAAACGGATTAAACTTTGGGTCGTAGAAAGGCAACTTGAACACGCAGATGTTCACCTTTCGGTGATGGGTCTAGGTCAGATGTTTCTCTGGGTACCAGCATGTTCCTGCGGGTGGCCCAGCTCTGTGATAAAGGGAGGTGTCTTCCTCTGAAAACTGAAAATTAGAAGTGTTTCAGGTTGCTGCTTTACAATGGAAGAATTTGTCCAGATGTAGAATGCCTGGAAGTGGCTATCTCAGGCTGCCATCAAGGAAATACTCTCTTTAAGCATTAGTTAAAGATAAATTATAATTTAATTCCCTGAATGCATTCTGTTTCTCCTCTGAATTTCACTAATCCACATGTCTAATCAGGCCTTTAATTAACCCTTAGTTTATCTTATATCTGTATTTTCTTCCTTTCCCAGTCTAATTTCCCCCCCC
>VXBW01005901.1:416312-537062 GCA_013400375.1 Thinocorus orbignyianus | reverse complement strand
CCCCCCCCCACCAAATCACTTTGGTCCTTCTTCCCAAGTATCCCCAGTACTGTCCTGTGGTCCCAAACCTGCTCAGGAGCATGAGAAGCAGAGAAGCAGCGCTTCTCTTGCTCTCTGGAGAGTCAAAAGGAGTTTTCTTCAGCTGGTGAAATGCCTGCTCTGCTGGAAAATGGAGTCTTCTTGCCCTGAACCTCATGGCATGAGTAGTTTTTTACCACCTCAGTGCCAAGAGACCATTTCAAAGGGTGCAGGACTGATCCCGGTGCTCTCTCAGGATGCTCCTGTACTCAGGTATGATTATTTTTAACAGCTCCTCTTCCTCAAGATGAAGGCCTGTGTCGAGCTGTGTTGATCAGAGCTTTCTAGGAGAGACATTCTCCAGTCATGCTCTACATCGGCAGGTCGGGAAGCTGACTGAGCTTGCAATGCGGAGATCCCAAATAGAGCAGCTTTTCTGCTTAAAAAATGAAGGATTTTGTCTAAATGATCATGTTTTAAGCAGAGTGCAGGGTGCAGATGTGAAACAGCAGGGAGCTTTTCTTGATGGCTTTTCATTGACTTTTCATTGCTGTTTATATATTTCTTTTAAAGCCAGTTTTATATTCAAGCAAAAGGAAGTCTAGACAGATTGTCTAAAAACTTTTATTGGCTAATTAAGACTGTACTGCTGGTGTATCACTGCTGGATAACGTGGGCTCTGGCTAAGAAATGGCCTTCATCTTTTTGCAGTCCATGCCTTTTGCCAAGCTTTCTTTTATTATTCCTTGGGAGGGCTTTTTTAGTATCTGACTATTTCAACATCAAAACCAAATGCCACTTTGAAGTCTTAAGTTTGGACATGTCAATATAAAGAAACCTGAGTACCTTGATTGTTATTTTTTTTCCAAGATACTGAGCATTTGTGGTTTCCATTCAAATTGACTGGAGATGCAATTGCTCCATAGGTACAGAAATCAATCCAGCCATAAATAGTTGTGGCCTCAGAGTCCATGTTGGGTGAGTGAGTGGCAACCCTGAAATATCAGCTCTGGTGCCATGTCTTACCAGGGAGAAAATCCCCAAAGGATTCATGCTCCCAAAGTAATACTCTTGGCTTTGATAAATAACCCACCTCTGGTCTGAGCCGGCTGGTTCATCTAAGAGGAGTGTTTATTTGGATGTCAGGATATTTTCTTTGGATTCTTGGGCATCAAAACAGGTCTTATTTTGCCAACTCAAACTGAGTGATGAGAGTGGTGTCCTGTTTACCCTCATCCAGGGTGAATTTCAGCTTGGATGTTCCCAGGTCTGAGTTTTTTACCTCTTAGCAATTCCCTGAACCAGTTCGTTTCTTGTGTTCTCTGTGTCCAGGAAAGCACAGCATATTCATTACAGCCCAAATTCATCTCAGGCTTCCAATTGCTGTAATCAAATACCTTTTATTTATTAACATCAGGAGGGAAGACAGAGGAGCAGGATCACAAAATTGCAGCCAAGGTCTAGAGTGCACAAGCTGTTCCTTGAAATAAACATCTTTTGAAAAATCTCGACAGAAGCTCTCAGAAAGTGTAGCCCCTCTCCAGGTTCTTCACACGTAGATGCCCTGCAATTGCACCGCTCCGCAAGATGCACTAAAAAAGCAATTAGCACTTTTGAGTGCTTTGCAAAATTTTATTAGACTTGAGGCTCTGGCAAATAATGCTGTTTTGCTGGAGGATTCTTTGATGCATCTTTTTTTTTATTTTCTCCCTGGACTTTTCCAAGAACAAATACAGGAGCTGGAGCTACAGTGCAACCAACCCAGCAATTTACAGTCCTGCTTCTTGAGAACTTCTCAACTCGTTAAAAGCAGCACCTCTGTATAAATCCATGCTGTGTCCTTCCTCTGCTTCCTTTCCTTGCATTTGTGTTATGGATGCTGAGAATCTGGATTAAGGGCAGTGGGAACATCAGCGTCCAGGAAAGTTGTTCATTTAACTTTAGAACAAATACATCTTTTAGGCCATCTTAGCCATTTCCTCTGATTTCACTGGGAAATGGGAAAAATCCTGGGCACTGTGGAATTTATTAAAAAAAAAAAAATAAAAAAAATTAAAAAGTCAAACCAGTGGGAGTGACTGCAATTGCTGTAGCTTGGGACCGTGGCAAAACCCTCTTTTAAAGAGATCCTGCTTTGGAGAAGTACATTTTTTAATTTCTTCTTTTTAATTCCAAGGGCTAATTATCCATTAAAGGGCCTTATTATTTGTGCAAGGCCCTTGGTGATGTGGAGCTGAAACACCTGCAGCTGAAGGTCGCACAAGCTGACCAGGAGCAAAATGAAGGCTTTGGAGTGCAGCTGGGTCAGGAATCTCTTGATGAATATTTATGGCTTGCACAAATCACCTGTTGGCTGCTGATCACCTTCTCCCTGTGCAGAGGGGAGCAGCCGAAGTGGCCTTGGCAGCCCCAGGCAGCTATGGACAGGTCCCACCAGAGCTTCTGACCCACATTCTGCCACTTCATTAGCGCTGAGCTGAGGTGGGTTTTGATGTTAAAAGATGTCTGCTCCGTGTGAAAGGAGGCAGAATGCAGCCCTGACTGAATCCAAAGGTGATTTTTTGGTGGGATATACTTTACTGTTGCTTAAGGACATGTTCATCTCTGGCTTTGGAGCTTTTCTGAGCTTGACAAGAGCTCCTACTCGGCTGCTAACCCCGTGGAGACCCACACCCTGGGTCCCCAGGTTCAGCCCCGTGCTGCACGTAAACAAAGCAAGAGAACGTGGTTTGCAGTCACTGTTTGATTTTTATTTCCTTTTCCTAAGAAATTTCAATAACCTCCCTAGCATGAAAAATAAAGCGCGTTCTTTTTATTGTTCTTCAAATTCAATCAGGTTTAAAAGCAAAACATATGTAGTTTTGTCAGCCTCAGAAAGCCTTTCTTACAACAGAATGCTATTGATTAAGTTCTAGTGACATCTTTTCCTTAAAAAGGGAGCCAAGAATCATAAACATTACAGACAGGAAAGATGTAATTTGGATGTCATTAGTACTTAAGCTGCTTTTTCTCCGCAGTACATGAATGCGCACAGGTGTATTAGCAGCTGCCTTTGAAGATAGGATTTTTCCTGCCCCATCCTATATCAAAAAGTGGTGAAAAATGCCTGGTACTGAAAGCTCATTTGCAGCTCCGTCCTTTGCTCATCTAAGCGGTTGTGTCATGAATTGATCCTCCATCCAAGAGGAGCTCTCTCTTTCTCTCTCTTTTTTTTTAACCAGCCAATCTATATCTATAACGTTGCTTGCCATGGCAAATCCATAGGAAAAAATCCTCTCCTTGCTCAAGTCTTGATCCCAGCATCGACAGGGCTGCATCGCGAGGTGTCGACGGCAGGGGGGCTCCCTGGGGGACCCCCCCAGTATGGAGATGGGACTGCTCTGGCACCAGTGGGTATAAATCACTGGTCTACACTCTGCTCAGGTAGGTCAAGGGCTGGCTTAGAGATATTGGCCATGGTCTTCAGAGTCTCTTTAAGGGATTTGCCTGCAGTTTAGTTTTCAATTTTAAGTAGAAAGTGTGCAATTATGTGGATTTAAAGCTTTCCTTCCTCTCTGCTCCACAAGTAAAGATGTCTTCTGAAATGAATCACATTATCCTGTAGTTCAAGAGTGTTTCTGCAGGGCGATGGATATTCGATGTGGCTTGGTGCTCCTGCAGGAGGCCCCTAAATGTGCTTGTGGTGTGGGATGGAGAGGACAGCCGTGATTCACAAGCGATGCCTGTCTCGGCCTTGTCTGTAAAACAAGGAAAGTGGATGGAAGAGGGAAAAAAATCCACGTTTCTGCCTAGCTATGTTCACTACTGAAACACAGATGGTTACCCATTTCTTCGTCAAGGTTAGCAGGTATGCCTCATCTGTAGGGTTGTGTACCGTGATACAGAACCTCATTGCGTGTCAAATTGCAGGAAAGAGCAGTACCAGGGAATTAATCTAGGAAAAGTCTGGTTGACAGCTCCAAATATGCAAATAAAGTCATACAGAGGAAACCAAAGATTTGGAGACAGGATCAGAAAAGTAGAGAGTCCTAAATATTCAAAGGCAAAGTATATGACAATGACATGATCAGACAAAGAGTCACATTATTTTAACTAAGATTAGAACAGCCTGGGAGAACATTTTCTGGGTAGCTAAGTCTGCCTAAGTGAGAAAAATGAATTACTCTCTCGACTGCTTTTCATGATCCAATGTATGGTCTTGGGGAAATGGTTTTAGAGCAAAGATCAGCTCTGTCATTACATCAATATGACTTACTGTAAAGTGGTGGGCACTGCAGCTGGAGATGGAAAGGTTGCCAGGGTAAATTAATTAGAGGAAAAGCATGAAGAGTAATTGGCAATAAGTGCTCATAGATGTGGTCTCTGGCATTCTAGCACGTGAGGAAGTCTGCAATTGTCAAAGCATAAATCATACTTGGGAAAAACATCTTTCAGTTCCTTTGAACTTCATTAAAGATAGCTTTCTAAGTAAAGGATACCATGTGTCTTTGAAATAACATATTTCCATTTGCAAATTGCGGTAGCTGACCCCAAGTCAATGAAGGCAATAAGTTACAGTGCCTCAAAGATCAACAGAAAACAGACAAGTGGCTTGCACGTCTCTTACAAATGTGTAAGTTTTTAGCCTATCATGATAACGTTTTTACAGCAGGAATCCAGACATGATCAGACCTCCCTGCAACTCTTCCTTGCTTATCTGCAGTTGAAGAAAGAGACAAACATTTTGTTGCCCTATTTGTTGGGGTTAGGGATATTTTGATGGGGTGGGAGCAAGAAGGGAGATGGGTTGTGCCCCAGGCCAGCTCATGGCTGTTCATGCTCCATGTTGCATATTATTAGAGATCACCAGTAATAACCCCATCCTGCCTTCTTAATAAGTCAGTGTCCTGGGGGCATGCAATTTGGCACACCCTCAGCATGCCAGAACATCAACTGACAGTGGCAAACTAGACAAAAAGGAGATCCGTTAGTCAAAGGGATGAAGGAGGAGATGATGGACGGCAACTTATGAAGCTCTGAGCCTGATTAGATTTTACGCAGAACAGTGCATGGTATTACCTCCCGTCGCTCTTGCCAGACACAGTTTCTTAAAACAGTTTAAAGAGACTTCTAGGAAGAGAGGAAGCATCATCAGAAAGGATCCTTCTAGCCAAAACCAGGGATAATACAGAGACACTCAAGGAAGAAAGGCAGGTGAGATTTGGGGCTTCTCTTCTTCCTTGGGGAAGCGATGGACCCAGATCCTTAAAAGAGAAAGAGAGCTGGAAGCTGAAGCAAATTGAAAATGGAGCAAGTGAGCAGATTGATTCAGGCAGCGAGGCAGGTTATTTAATGATGGCCTTTCCATTTAACTGGAGGGGGCTGAGCGAGGAGCAATGCTGACACCGGCAGTAACGACCCCTCCTCTGCATCATTCCCACATCATCACTAACAGCCCTTTGCCACTCCATGGTTTTATTTCTCCTCTTATTCCTGCTTGAGCTACAACCTGCAGCACAGGCATTGATCTGATGATCAGTTTAATTTGGATTGGTTGCTGTGAATGTTATTCATTCCAGTGTAGCATTAGTTCTTCTTCAGTCAACACAAACATACGTTCTTATACTTACATGCTGACTGTCCTTAAGAAAGACCAAATACTTCTTAAGATTGTTTCAAATAAAGAATTCTACTGAGATTTTAGATAACAATTCTTAAAGCCTCACTAGTGATGTTCAGGAAGAGTAATTTTATTTGCGCACTTGTGAGGAATTACGACAGATAAAAACCACCTGAACTTGGATCTCTATTTAAGAAAACTTCTACTATTTTTGATATGAATGTATGAAAAAGCACTTTCTTCTAGTCATGGGTGTGTTTTTAATAACCTTTTCAGTGTAAAGAGGAAAAAAATAATTCCATTTAAGTCAAAGTGATCCTTCTTTCCCCACCATTTAAGTCGTCAGTTAGCTACTTGTGATGTCAGACTTGGGGTTTCTCGTCTTGCTTCTCAGGCTCCAGCATCGTGCACCCTACAAATTGTGCCTGTGTCTATGCATGGATAGCTCTCATGGAGTGGAGAGAGAGAACAAGGGGGAGTGGTTTTAAACTGAAAGAGTGGAGATTTAGTTGTTGACTTGGCAGTAAGGTGGTTTTTTAAATGGCTCCAACACACCTAAGGAACTGAGCTGTGAGAGTTGTACCCGGTTTCTCTTCCTCTTGGCCCTGGGACATACCTCTTCTTTTGGGGTTTTTTGGTTGTTTGTTTTTTTTTTTGGTCAGGGAAAAATTCCAGCTCTTGGAGCTGTTTGAGAGATTTCTAATCCTATTAGAGTGGAAATGGTGAAAGTTTTCTTTGTGAGTCTTTAAACATCCTTATCAAGTATAAATGTCTCATTGCTTTGGCAGCTGATGTTTTTCTTGAAAAATTAACTCTTCTGTAAAAATGACATACTTTCCGTGAGATAAGCCATTTGATTCTGTCAGTTTGTTTTCTGAGTTTCTAGCCCCAAATCAAATACTTTTAAGGGGAAGATGTTCAGTCGTCAGTTAAGATACTGTACATTATTCATTTCCATGTTATTTGAATATAATATTATTATAATATTATTATCCCATTCTCCTTTGCATTGACCCATTCTTTTCAATATTTTTATGTAAGCATTCGAGGAGTCATGTTTTCTACAAAGATAAAACAAGGAAGTATATTATTAGTAAAATGACGTGGTCAAATGTGGAAATACATTAACAGGAAAAGAGACAAGAGTGTAATCTGGTGGCTGGGTTTTGCATCTCCCCTTTGGTGTTTCTCCAACATCCCTGTCTCTCTCGTTTCTTATGAACTCAATCTTCCATCTCCATTGATGCCAGTCTTCCATGTCCACCAAAAAACCCCAGTCACTGGGGACAGGATTCCAACCCTGGGAATAGCATGCTAATGATGAAATATAGCTGTGTGGTTACTTTTGACAGAGAAGGTTTTCCCACTGGTTCTGTATGTTGATGTTGTAGTGTTTGACTATTGCAAGGAGCTGTGGTGTAAACCCAAACTGCCCAAAGCGGGTGCTACAGTTCGGGCTGGGGCAAGGAGACAGGCTTCCTGGTGATGCTCGGAGTAGCTGTGAATGTCAGGCAACATCATTCCTAAAAATGTTTCTCAAGAAGCTTAGGAATGGGGAAATAGATGCAAATAGTGGTGGTGTTTTTCTCTCCAGATTTCCTGTGGGTGGCAACAATCCTGGTCAAGGGGAGGGAAGGGATGTAACCCCAAGGTTGCTTACGGAGACGTAACCCTCTCCAGAGAAGTATGAGTATGTTGAGAGAGAGAATTGCAGTTAAAAATGATTATAGAGAGCAGCTCAGTATTTCTGATAAAATCATTAACCTGATATTTTTGCCTAAGTTTTGGGGGTTTTTTATTCTGTATTTTCTGTTACGAGCATCCCACATTACTTTCAAGCTGGTGGTGAGGCTGAGAAGGCTGATTAAATTGCAAAGCAGACTTTTAAATGAAAGGATCCATATCTAGCTACGCTCATTATCAGTTCCAAGAAATTAAATCTACCGTAAGTGATTTACTCTAAAACAAATCAAATAGGCATTGGAAAGACAAAGGGCAGGGTGGCCATGCAGATTGCATCTTGGTGGAAGGAAGCAACAATTGAAGAAGGATCAAATAAACCCCAGACCTCCTATGAGGTCTCCAGCTTTCTCTCCGGCAGCCTGCAGCTTTGCAGAGTGACTCTGTGCAGCCTCGTGATTGCCTTGAATATTGTGCAAGTAAGTCCCAGAGTAGCAGAGAACGCAATGTTTATGTCAAGGAAGTGAAAATGCTATTTTTCTGTAAGCTCTTTTATTAGTGACTGTTGCATAAGACACTAACACTTACGTTAGGCTGTACAGATTGCTGTTCTTCTCTGCAGATTTATATATTCATTATTCCTTCACGGATGCAAATAAAAAACCCTCTAGAAATTCACCCTTGGTTTAGCTGATCCCAGACACAGACGTCATCATTGGGGCAGAGGTGTTCTTCAACAGGCTGCTTTGCCCCAGAGTGTGTTTATGTGTTTACATAGGAGAGTCTGTCTCTCTTTTTTATATATCTATATCTATATCTATATCTATATCTATATCTATATGTATATATATGTATATATTTTACATTCATAGAATGATTGGAAGGGACCTTTGAGATCATCCAGGATTCCTCCTGACCTGGGATGGGACACCTCCCACCAAACCAGATGGCTCCAAGCCCCATCCAGCCTGGCCTTGAACCCCTCCAGGGATGGGGCGACCCAGCTTCTCTGGGCAACCTGGGCCAGGCTCTCATCACTCTCAGAGTGAAAAATTTCTTCCTTTAATGTGGTCTAAATCTCCCCTCTTTCAGGTTAAAACCATTTTCCCTCATCCAATGGCTCCCCTCCCTCATCAAGTGTCCCTCCCCATCTCTCCTGGAACCCCTTTAGGGACTAGAAGGGACTCCAAAGTCTCTCCAGAGCCTTCTCTTCTCCAGATTGAACCCCCCCAACTCTCTCAGCCTGTCCTCCCAGTAGAGGGGCTCCAGCCCTCCCAGCAACACGTGTATTTATAGTTATGTGATGCATCTTGAAGACCAGCATCTTCAGCTTGATCACTGCTCATCCGTATTTCTTAAACCTCTTAGGGATTAATGGTGTTATTGCACCAGGCTTCTGCCTGGCTCCAGAAGGGAGTGTAAGGACAAGGGTTATTATTGCCACATGTGGAGTGGCAGAGCCAGCCAGGAATGCCCAGGGAGGCAAGTGACCTGCACCTTGAGCCACTGCCTGCCCCTTGTGACATTTCTCTTTGGGAAGGAGTGGTGGCCACTGATGAGTTCATGCCATTGCATGTGCAAATGCCCCCAAGCTGATGTTTTTTTCTTTGTGAATAACTTAGGAAGCAGAAGTGGTGACTTTTGCTGAGCTCAGGCAGCTCATCCCCTCCCCAGCACTAGTCAGCACAGAGGAGGGTGAGAGCTTTGAAACCAACCCTAGGAGACAGGACAAGGGATGTCAAGCAGCCGAGCGCCTGTGGATGTGGAAGGGAGCAAGTTGAGTGGACGCTTGTCACTATGCTGCCGTAACCAATTTGGTTGGTAAATGAAATCTTTAGGAACGAGCTGCTGAGTAAGGATGTACATGAGCAGTAAGAATAAGTCGTAGCTCCATCAAATTTATATACCCACTGGCCTGGGTGGTGTGCAGACCACCAGTCTACTGCCTGGTAGGCTGCCTGGCACTGGTGTTACCCTTATGTTTAAAGTAATAATTAAAAACATAGATTTTTCTTTTTTATTTTTTAAAAAAGGGCAACTCCCCCCCAACTTCCACTTCATTCATTTTACAATGAGATGCTGAGTCCAGTTGAGAACATCCCTGGCCTTGCTCCAGTCCACCACTGACAGTGTGTGGCCAAACATCCAGCACGGGGGGAGCTGGAGGCTGAACCTGCAGCTCGACCATGGATGAGGTTGAGGGCTTTGGCCAAGGCTGGACTATTCCAGTCAAAAGGTCAGAAAAAGTCCATGAAATTTTTCACCATTCTGTTTCATTTTCAACATCAGAGTGATGTAAGTTTACTTCATGTTTGGGCTTCCCAATGTTTTCATTTAATGTCCTTGAGATCCTCCTGGCAGAGGCTGTGGAGCAGCAAAAGGTCTTGTTGTTGGATGGAGCTGTTAGACACAAGGTTTGGTCAAATATAGCGGGTCTGCGAAAAAACACTGCGCTCTACGATGTACTGGTCCTCGCCTTGCCTTGTATTTCAGGATCTGCCCATATGGCTGTTTAAGTAGCATTTTATTTTGAGTTTTAAGTTTCAGTTAGCCCTAATTCACACATTTATAAAAAGTTTTTACTGTAAGTTCATTTTTCAGGCAAAAATGACGGGAATGTGGAACTTCATCTTATCTCAGTGCATGTTGATGAAAAAGTTTAGCTTTGCTGGTCTGGAATTTTAAATTAGGTTGAAGGAAAATTCAAAGCAGGAAATTTTTTATGCTTTTTACAGGAAAGAAAAGATGAGATTTCTTCTGAAAACTTTGGATATCCTTAGACCTATCCAGTTCGTAAAGTCATGATGTCTCTGGTGGCCAGGTTGTCACCAATGCTTTCGGGTTCTGAAATAAAACCAGCCAGGTGATCTGGACCAGCCAACCCAAGAAGTCACATAAATATAAATTCAATCCACTTTTCCCAGTTTTAATTCGTATCCAAATGGCCAAGGGTTTTCTTGATTGTTTGGCTAGGTTTTTTTAATCTCCATTTTCTGAGGTAAAGAAAAATACAAGGAGGTGTTTTCTGGCACAAGAACTTTCAGGCTTCACAGCTGGCTTAATTGTGCTCTGGGTTTGTGAAGTATTCAAAATGTCTTTCAAGGGCAATCCTGAATTCTCTCCTTGCATGGATGAGCCACAAGACAAGCTTCTTTCCACTTCCTTGATTTTCTAGTGTTTTTCTTTTCATGAGCTTTATGGAGAGTTTGAATCAGTACAGAGGGAAAAGAAAGGTGAAGGGTGTTTCTGCATGCGTGTGGTTACTAATTAACAAAGATAACTCTGCCATAAAAACAGCTGATAATGATTTAAATAGAGAAAAAGTAATTAAAAACACACAATTCTAAAATTGTGCTGCTATGTATGTTTGAAACTTTGCAATCAGGTTCTGGAGCCAAACTGGCAATAAAAATGCCAGTGGAGAGGGCAAAGTAAGGAGTGGTCAGTCCTGTGAGACATTTGACTCTTTAACCCAAACTCATAAAGCATTTTAGCACCAAATAATGCCTATTAATTTTGGTGAGCCTGATCCTCTCTTTAGTGTAATGTTCAGGCTTTGGGGGTTTGCTGAACCCTAGGAGTATGCCTGTCTTGGGGTTCGTGAAAGCGATGTGTTTGGAAAAGATGTCTGGGAACAGTCAGATTTTTATTCCAGTAGTTGAAAAACAAAATGCAAAACATACAACTCTTATCTGGAACAAAGAGTGCTCCTTAACATGTAGTTTTTATTTATTGTATACATATATATATGTGTATAACTTTGTAGCTTTACATAATCTTCTTCTGGCTGGTGTTAATTGAATTAGTCATGCTTACAGAATACTAAAAAGATTTGCCTATGGGAATTTCTCTTCAGTTTTGAGTCAGCAGTCGACTCACAGGATTTTGTTTTAGTTAGAGACGACTTTATTAAAATAAACAAGATTACTGACAGGGAGAAATGTTTTCTCTGTAGGTGTTAAAAAGGAGGGTGGGAAATGCCAAGGTAAGGGAATGGAGATGAACGGAGATGAATTGAAGTTACTGCATCCTAACAGGGATATGTGTTATTTTGGCAAGAGTATCTTTTGGAGATGTTTGTTGCTAAATTGTTTTATCCCCTTTGGCGTTTCTCTTCCCAAGCAGCAGAGTGGTTGGGTGATGGCAGCCAGTTTTCTCCTGTTTTCTTAGTACTTTGACTCTGCTTAACTGTGGTTTGGTATCTGATACCGTTGCTTGCTCTCCTGGTGAAATTACATTTATTGGTTCCAGCCTCAAGATTTGTAACAAATATATGCAGAATACCAGTTTTTAAGTTTTTCATTAGTTTATTTTTCAAGATTTGTTTTGCTGTTATGTCTTACCTCTCCAGTAGTTAGTCTCATGGCCAGTTTTTAGGTTCTGGGTTGCCTGAGAAAAGCCTGTTCCTTAACGCCTATAGCCGTGAAAGCTTCTGAACTTGCGAAAAGTCTGTTGAATTGTGAGCTGAATATCAGTAACTGGGGTAGCGATGGAGTGCTGGGAGCCAGGGACGAGCTCCAGGCTCATCGTTGGGATGGCATGTTTGTAAGTCCAGAGCTTTATCTCCTGTGACGTTTTAATCTCTTTTCTGCTCGTGGAGCGTGGCGAGCGAAAGGGATACAGGCGAGCGGAGCGGGCTTTGAGGGACACCCCACGGCTCATCCACGGGGAGATGACCTTCTCTGTGCTGCATTGGCTTCTTATTTCAAGCATATCCTGTTCTGCCAGGAGTCTCCTGTAGCCCTGAATTGCCCCTTTGCTGCAACCCAATGCTTTTTTCCCCCACTTTTAAAAGAGAAAGGCAGTCCAGAGGCTGCTTCTGCTGAATTGATAAGCATTGACAGGCACTGAAGGAGAAGTTCCATCTCCTCCTTCAAACAGGTCAGTGGTGGCTGGTTCTCTGGGCTGGAGTTCTTCAATGCCAAGTGTAAAAGCAGTAAGATTTATGCCTCAATATGAAATAATCAGACTATTTTTCATTGTTGTGCCCTTCTGTTGCAAAAAAAAAAAAGAGATCTGTGAACTTGGCTTACAAATTGGACAAGTCTGGAACATAAGTTCAAATTTGACTTTTGTAGCTCCAAAGCGGCACGATAACCAAGGCAACTACGTACATTTGCATTTATGTTCTACAAAAATAGTGAAAGACAGTGTGTGCTTTCTGTACTAGAAGTATTATTATGTAGGTCAACTTGGGTCTGGACCTGTTATCACAAGTGACATTGGCAAAGAAAAATGAACAGAAAGTACAAGAAGCTTTGAATAAGAATATCCCAGGTACCGACTTTGTGTTTAATCCAAGAATGATTTTTTTAGGCACTGTTCAGCACTATATTTTCCTCACCTCCAGACTCTACCAAATAATGGTGGTAAAAATACCAATTGTCGTTCCCCTGAAACAAATAGATGTGCTACAGTGGTATAAAAATAGCTAACTGCTATAATGCTGATAATTTACTGGAAATTCAGTGTGATTTTTTTGGATTATCTCTCGTTTTGCCTGAGTGACTGGGCTTGGAAGTCTTTTGAAGCCTTTGCAATTCTGCCTTTTATGAAATTGGAGACGTGATTGAGCTCTGAAAGGCTTTGCTCCCCTTCGGGTCAGGGGACAGAGCTGGTGGGTGACAGGCAACCTTGGGAGATGCTGTGAGGACGGTAGGAGGGGTTCGTAGGGTTTCACCTGGAAAGGATGGGGTTTGCCACATAAGATATGATAACGTCTGATAAAAAAGAGTGATTTGAAGAAAAAGTAGCAGAGAAAATGATTGAAACATTAAAGGAATTGTCAAAAACTCTCAGACCTTTCGGCACATTGTGTTTCGGATCCAGTAAGTGAGTGCCTGCCTGGGCTTTGCCTGCACAACCTGTTCCTGAGAGAGGGAATAAGGGTCTTCCTTGTCCTCTCCTTTTTAGCTGGGATTTGGGCATTTGGGGAGTTGCTCAGCTGGTGGTGCCTCAGGCAGCTGATAGATTTAGAGATGGGAATAACATGTTTCTAGAACTGGATTTCAGATGCAAATAGAGGAGTATTTTAAGTTCACTGGAAAACAAAGTGTTTCTCTTGGTCCCTGTTCCCCATTAACTCCAGGTCTTGACTTCTTTAGGACACAAGTAGAACCTCCTTGATGTTTGTCTTTTCAAATGATTACTGAATGGTTTCCTAGGGTTTTTTTCCCAACATGTCAGATGTTCAGGTGCAATCAGGTGGCATTTCAAGAAGTCAGGCATGTAGATCTTTAATGAAGAAACAGAAACGTCTAATTTCATGTTTCTGTTGCATATGATCCTATTCTTCTTTTCCTTTTGAGGAAAATACTGTTGGGACAACTACAGTAAAGTCTCTGTTTTGTCTTGATGAACAGACTTGCTTGCGTTTGGATTTAACCAAACTTGGAAGCTGACTGTGGTCTTATAGTCCTTCGTCCTGAATATTATTTCTTGTGTTCTCTTTAGATGTGGAAAAACCAGTTCTTGGAGTAGATGAAAACTTCCGTCAGATGCCAGTTTATGTAGTATGACCCATTCTGCTCCTCGTAAATGTAGGTTTGTGCATAACAGAGTCAGTCCAGTCTGAAGAGCTTTCAAACCCTCCTGCAAGGACTAGAACATTCCTTTAGAGGCTCCTAACTGTTAACTTTAAAAAGTTTTACTGTGCGTTATAGTTATGCAAAACGACTTAAGGGAGAGGTTTCTAATGAGCACCGAGTTCCTGTGGAGTGGTGCAAACCTTTTATTTGTCTTTCGTGGGGGCTTCCAGCGCTGGTGCTATGAAGCTGGAGTGATTACACCGCTCCTTGATTAGCTGGAGCCAGCCCCAGTGCTGTGGTAGCTTGTGGTTTCCTGATGCCATTAGCTCCAGCGTAGGGTGATTCATGAAGCTGCACTTGTCTGGCTGGGAAAACCAGCTTCACAAACATTTTCAACTCACTGGTGGTTATAAAATGTATAAAACCAGTGTTGTGATAGCCTAAGTCTTTGCAGTATCCTACTTGAAATGTCCTCTCTGGAGTTTTAACAGAATAATGTGTTATAGAACCTTCATTAAAGGGCAGGTTGGATGGAGCTTGGAGCAGCCTGGTCTGGTGGGAGGTGTCCCTACCCAGGGCAGGGGGTTGGAACTCGATGGTCTTTAAGGTCCCTTCCAACCCAAATCATTCTACAGTTCATAATCTGAAAGATGCTCTCTGCCTCATTCCCTCAAATGAGGAGCCAAGAACCTTCAGCTGGATGCAGACTGGTTTGGCTCCACTGACTCTCTAAATACTTAACTGTGGAACAGATGTACTGATCAGAGCTGTATTACTGTAATATCCTAAATCTTCACAAAATTATCTCCAAAATGAAGGCAGTTTCTGTCCAGGCAGCTGAATAACTGCCCAAAAGAGCAGAAGAAACTTGTGTGAAAGAACTAACCATGGCCTCAATTATGAAAGATTTCCTCTCTTGCTCTGCGTGTCGTGCAGGCTTCTCTGTGGGCTGTCTGAGATGAAGGAGGTGTCTTCTACTTCAGAACTGAGCTCAGACTCATATAATCAGCAAAACTATTACACGCTGTACCTCACTTCACTGTGTTCCCCAGTAATTTCAGTCCTTAGGTGAGTCTTCTTGCCAGAACACTAGTTTTAAGGGGCTGGGAAGTTTATAGAGTTGCAGCTGTTCAGCAATTTATGAGTAGATAATGAGGAGCGATGTTGATAGGCACATCCCTGCTCGCAGCGCTCCTTGGGGAGCCCCTGTGTCTGCTCAGAGTCAGCAGCTCATCCAGGTAACACCGGAGGGATGAGGGCAGCCAGCCCAGCCTTCCCAGTGACCTGCTGGGCATTCAGTCACAGCCACCTAGATTTGATTATTTTTAGACACATTCATGGATTAATGAGCCTAATCCTGGGCAGTTCGTGTTCCTTTTTTCCCATAGATTTAACTCTCTTGACTTCAGTGTTTTTCATCCTGCTTTATAGATCTCTGAATTCTGTCTCCAGTACAGCTCCTGACCAAACTGGCTGTGACAGAGTTTGAACTGGGCAAGCTGGTCACCCCTTTTAAGATGAGTGGAGAAACGTGGTGCAAAATCTCGGGCATTTTGCTATTTAATTTTGAATTCTGTTTCTGCCAAGTAAAGGAAGAAAAAGCCAGCCAGAAAATTATTCTGTAAAAAAGCCAGTACAGCAAAGACAAAACCCTTCCATGAAATAAATAGTCATAAGTGACAATCCGCGGTGAAAACTAAGAGAAGTCAACCCATCAGACCCATCCAGTGGCACTGGACTGACTCCTGGGAGTCATTCTCAGCTGTTAGCAGGAGGGCTATCATTTCACTTTAGCTCATGTTCCAGCTGGCAGGCAAAAATCCAAATGCATTCACTAGAATTTAGAAGTTATGGTCAGTGCCACTGACTTCTTTAACCTTTTCACCTTTGAAGAATTCTTGATAAATTGAATGTGATTCAACACTCATCATTCTGGCACCCAGCAAGCCTGGAGCCAGAGAGCTGCAGTAGGTGAGGCTTTGCTTTTTACTGGTTTTAATTAATTTATCATTTAAAAAAAGCCCAAAAAATCAGCTTTTACAATCCTATCTAAGAAAATTACTTTTGCTGGATGTAAGAATGGGGAAAATATTGTGTAGCCGTGAATTTTGAAATGATGACAAGAGGAAACCAGTGTCAGTGTTAGTTGTCTGTCCTTCCTTACATTTCCCCATGGCATAGTAGCTGTGGAATGCAGGTGCTGAATTTCTGAGGGTAAAGCTCTCGTCTGCGTTGCCAGCTTTCCTCTTACTGTAGCAGCTTACTGCAGTTGTTTCTTCTAAGTACTTAAAGGTTGTACATCCAGTTGAGTTACAGCAAAGAGAACAAAGATTGATGGCAGGCTGGTTTAATGTAACTCTTACCCACAATTTGCAGAGATTAGGAGGTTGTTTTGTTGGACATCTATCATGGGAAGCTTGGGGACTGCTCTGAAGTCGTTTTGAATTGGCAAGTAACAGATAGCTTTCTTTGATAGCTCTTTTATGTGCAGGTACAGCTAAATGAAAATCAACCACAGAGGGAAATGGCTGTGTTTATGATGATTTTCAGATTCCTTTAGTGTTGAGGTTCATGCATGGTCGCTTCCCAAACGACACGTGGCAGCGTTGGAGCACCGGGCAGGAGTCAGCAATCCCCCAGGGACGCCTCGGGGCTCCTTCAACCAAGGAGGCGATGGAGAAAAGAGCGTTTTGCTGCAGTCTGCAGCAGCGCTTCGTTACACCTTCCTTCCACCTAGCAAAATTCTCTGGGCGTTATTCTCCCCAAAGGTAGCTCTCATTTGGAAAGGATGACGAGTTGTTGGGAGGAACTGGGATAAAAGGCAGTAAATGAGCCAGGACGTGCTAACGAGATATAACCTGTCTCGAAAACTATCGATTTCTACCTATTTGCTTTACCTAGGCAACTTGAAGGCAAAGCTCTGACCTCAGACAAGTCTTGTTTGTGCATTTTTTCACCTGAACGTTGTTAGTTCTCTTAGTTTGTTTTCCTGTCTAGTTTTGATAGAAATTGCAAGCTATTCTGAGTGCCTGGTTGAAAAAAAACAACAATGCAACAATCTGCTGTTTTAAAGCAGATACTGCTATCATCTGCTGTTGAAACCTGATTATGTGAGTAAATATCAAACCCACTTAGAAGGTAGAAACTGATAAAGAAAAATTGCTAAGCATGCCTGAAAGCTGTGATCCGTTTGCTCAGCCAAGTTACAAGTGGCATCTCAACAGCAACGACTGTTGTTTGCTGGTCACCAGCAGCCACCCATATTGGCAGCTGATCTGCACCAACAGAAATGTTTTGCTGTTTTGCTCCTTCCACTTCTGCATTTATCCTCATTTGTTTTTGTTCCTGCATCTTTTTCTTTTGGCTGCTGCCACATACAAAGAGTCTTCTCGCATGGAGTTGTCTGGGTTGAAAGGGACCTTTGAGATCATCTAGCCCAACCAGCAACCTAACCATGATAAAAAGACAGCAACCCATCACTAAACCATGTCACTGAGCATGATGTGGGCTGTGGGTTCCTTGACCTGCTGGAGCCCTGGGGCAGAGGAGCAGCGGCCACAGTTTCTGTGGGCTGATGGCTTCTTCTGAAACAGGGACATACCCGGTTTCACCCAGCATCACCCTGGAGCTGGAGCAGGCGAGGTTGGGATGTAGCCCACCTGTGTCCAGAGAGTAGTTGCCCTCTGAAGTCACAGTGATTTTATGTACAGTCATATTTCAGCTATTGTTGAACAGCTTTAATTTTGTTTGGTCTTTGGGTAAAACTGTTGGGGAAATGCTTCTGGCACAGAAGAGAGTGCCCACAGCATCTCAACCAACGTCTTTGGTGGCGTGGCCACCAAAAGGTGTTGATGGCCATTGAAGCGCTTGGGCTGGGGCACTGGAAGGATGAGTCCCAGGAGGTGGCAGCTCATCCCAGAGCTCTGATCTGCTGATCCTGAGCCCTGGCTCTGCACCCCCAGCACCCCCCTGCCCTTTGTTTTACTTCTCCCAGGTAAATGTCTATTAGAAAGTAATCTTTGCCCCACACTTTCTTAGTGGGTATGGAGAAGAGATATTTTCCTTGGGTTAAAGTTTTGTACTTGCTTTAGAACACGGACCATGAGAGAGAGATGATGTAAATGGCATTTGTTTCTGCATCTTGTTGTTAGACATTTAATATGCAAGCGCAGCTCTCTGCTCTGTTTTAGGTGTTAGTGATGTCTTCAGCTGTGGCAGGGAAACACAGAACAGTGAACTCCATGTTTTGGTAGGTAAAAAGTGTTTCCATTTCTCTTTCAACTGTGGGTGAAATGCTATGATTAAGATTTTAAAAATAAATAAATAATAAATCCCATCATATTCTTGTGATGAATATTCATGGGATGTACCTCTGGTAGGATTGCTGCAAGCCACGTGTGTCTGTCCGTCCCTTTGTATCTTGATGGTTTGCTCTGTAGCAGCATGAAGAGACCCCAGGGGTGTCTGCCAAGAGGAGAAGTGGGGAAATTAATCCAGGGCTTGTGGATGTGCTCCTGAACCCTCCAAGTCATTGCAGCCAGTCCTTGGGGTTCGATGGGGTTTGGAGGTGTCACCGCAACTAAGGACACCAGCAGCAAACAGAGGGTGTTTGTAGAGCCGTGGAGCAGGGGTGGGACTCAGTTTCTACCCCAAAAGGTACTTGGGTTTTGGATAAGAGATGCTGATAACTTGGGGTTTAGCTGTGCAGAGGGTGTAGATCAGGTGTGTGTGGCTGTTGGGAACGGAAAGGAAAAAATGATAGGGGAAAGAGGGAAAAAAAAAATCTCTGATAGATAAAATAACATTTCCCTTCCCTCTCAATCAGAAACTATGACTTTAAAAAAAAACCCAACAAACAACAACTTCTATTTTGAATTGACTGCTTGATGAACTCTAACACTTGCAGTGCCAGCCTATTTCATGTGCACTCTTAAGGAGATATTTGTGTTGCTGTTTGCTGTCGATGGATTATTTTTTTTCTCCTGCCAGCAGTACAGGTGGCTCATCCACAGCTCTGGTGGCAGGGATTGTGGGGATGGATGTGAGGGATGCCCTGGAACCAGGGGTGCAGAGACCTCCCTGGGACTTTCAGCAATATAATGCATCAGGATTAAGGGAGGAAGGTGCTCTAGGGTGGAGAAAGGCTGGTGGAGCAATCCAGCCTGGGGTGCAAATGGGTACCTTGCCTCTCTGAACATGGAAAGAGAAGCAGGGATGGAGCAGGAGATCCCAGCCATAACCTGGAGGTCTGGGTGCCCACTGGGTGCACTCAAAGCTGCTGAAGCAGGGTGGTGAGGTACTGGAATGGGTTGCCCAGAGATGTTGTGGCTGCCTCATTCCTGGAGGGGTTCAAGACCAGGCTGGATGGGGCTTGGAGCAACCTGGTGTGGTGGGAGGTGTCCCTGCCCAGGGCAGGGGAGTTGGAACTGGATGATCTTTAAGGTCCCTACCAACTCTGACCATTCTGTGATTCAAACCTGTGGGGTTTTGTGCACAGCCAGAGGAGATCAGACCACACCAGGTCTAATTGCAATGTCTAATTCTGGTCTGTTGATGCAATGGACAGCTGCAAATTCTAAGTCACACCACTAGAAATCTCAATCAGATGTTTTGACTTATTCCAGGATAACCGGGGAAAAAATTTGCACTGGGTACCGAGTGTTTTGAGGGATGGAGAAATAGTTCTTCTCCCATGCCAGCACCCTGGTGAGGTGTTTGCCCCCAGCTGAGACTCCTCCTAGACCACGAAGCTCAGAGATTTACAGTCCTTACATATTTGAGCCTAGTTAGCATAAAAATGTCATTCTCCTGAAGGAGAAGAGCTGCCACACAGCAGAGGTAAAGTGGGGTGTTAATAAAGATAACGGAAAAGGAAAACACAGCTCTACTTCAAAAACTGTCTCGTGGTTATCTCACAGCAGCCTTGATGAAGGGATTTTATGGGCTCTCCTCTTCTGTTTTACGTGAAGGTTTCCTGAGAAGGAGGGCTGGTTTTATTCACAGAGAGTAACTCTATTACTGGGAAGTTATTACTCCATATTTAAAATCATTATTTTTTAAAGAGTGTGCAGAAGGCATTATGTCTTCAGGAAAAAAAAAGAACAACAACAAAGCAAAACAAAAAATCCCCAACAAACCAACAACAGAAACCCAACCCTACAACAAAACAGTGGCTGTGCTGCCTCAAGGCAATGCTCGGGGGAAGGATCCTCTTCCCAAGGCT
The DNA here is from genome assembly GCA_013400375.1 of Thinocorus orbignyianus. Taxonomy (NCBI): domain Eukaryota; kingdom Metazoa; phylum Chordata; class Aves; order Ciconiiformes; family Thinocoridae; genus Thinocorus; species Thinocorus orbignyianus. The sequence goes on along the minus strand of VXBW01005901.1, from coordinate 517,015 downwards.
TTGTCTCTCAAAAAACTTTATTTCCCAAAGCTGGGGCACTGAGCAAGTGTGATGGGATTGCACCTTTCCATGGCACCCGAGGGGCGAGGGGTTTTTAATTACATCTGTCTTTCATGGCTGCGTTGTTGTAACCATTTCATCCTCCCTTTCAGTCTCCAATTCTTCTTTTCAATTTATCTCTTTCTAAACCTGGATCAGCTCCCTTCCTGGTAAACAAGCACAGGAGGAAAAACAGCAGAAAATACCAGGTATACAAAGCAGGAAAAATATGTTCAAGAAATTTTGCTCCCTCATTGAAAATATTTTCCTGCAACTCTTCCTTTAGTCCAGCCCTCCTTCCTTTTTGGCTTCACCTGTTAGCGCATCCTCTGGAGAAAAGTGTTGCCTAGTGGGTTTGGCCTCATGTTACCCTGATATTTTATTCTAGCAGATATTTTTGAAGGGAAAGCAGGCTTGAGAATACTCAGTTGAAGATGCCAAATAATAGTGAGGAGGTGATGGTGGGGGACGTCAGGGGAGGATGCTGCGAAGCCTGGTAGGAACAGCTCCCTGATGAGGCAGGGTGAGATAAAAACCTTCAGCTACCGTTGATAATTTCCCCGATAAAGATAATCCTAGTAAATAATATTCCTGGAGGATAAAGGTGAAGTGATCCCTTTAAATGGCTTACAATTGAGAAGGTTTCTTAGGGAAATTAATTTTTAAAAATCAGGTTTTCACCCTGCTAAGAGGAACTCGGGTCAGAGATTTTGAGGTGCCATCAGATGGTGTGTCACACTCATCCCGCCCCTGCTATCGGTTGTAGTCCGTCAGGTAGGAATGGGAGGCTCACAGCTCCTGTGAAATTGTGAGTCATGAGGTTGTGCTGCGAAAGGAAAATCACTTTATTTCTTTTTATCAAAGCCATAAATCACTTTATTCAAGAAAGGCACATCCAAGGCAGGCAGATCCACATGAGTCAGTTTGCATCCCTTCCATCCCGGCTGCACGGCCGCATGCCAACATGCCTCCTATGAAAACCAGAAAGTCCTCCCACTGCTCTGCTGATTTTCTCCTTCTTTTTCTCTTTCCAAGAAAGCCCAAGGAGCCTCCTGCCATCTGAAAGGGCTGATCTGCAGCAGAGTGTTAGGAGCTGAGATTTAAAGGGGTTTGGTGGTTTAAATGCTGGCACACCATCGCCATAGCGGTGCCAACAGCAAGAGCATTATAAATAGTGTATGAATATACTCTTGTTTATCTTCTCGAAGTGCATTTCCAATTCTGCCAGTGTATATGTAAGAGGGCTTAAGTAGCTTGTGTTCTGAATTCAAATATCGTCGTGAACTGCAATATTTTTTTAATGAACTTGAATGAAATTATTGAGGACATCTGATAAGTGAGATTTGATGAAGCTTTAAAACGTTTTTATCAGGGGATATTAAGAAATATGAGACTGAGTGTTACAACGCAATATCCTTTTTCTGATGCTCCATTTTACTGACTTAAAGGGAGTCATTCGGACCATCCTGTTAAGAATTCCATTTATTTATTTACAAAGAAGTGAGCATTTGAAGCACATCGCTACTGCAGGGTGGACGGGAACGCATCTGACTCCATCTCCCTGATGACAAAGCAGAATTGGACGTAAACCAGTGCAGAGGATTAAACCTCTCACGTGCTTTCCTTGTCCTGACACACCACTACATCAAATTCACAAGAGTATCTTAGGCTTTACAGCGAGATGGGGAGATAATGATGTGCGGGTTCAGAAATGAGATTCTGGATGTTAGTTTTTCAGCAGCATCCGGGCACTGTTGTAGGAAGAAAAGTGTATTTTAAAAAGATTTTATGCTCTGCCCCCAGCTGACAAGAGTTGTCTCAAAAGAAAGCCTTTATGCTTATTTAAAAACCTGTGGGACGTTCATTATATACTTGAAATCTGGCAAGTTTTATTTCTTCTTTTTCTACCCCATCCTCTGCTGCACAACCCAGTGCCTTGAAAGAGAGATCGCATTAGTATTCTCTGAAGCCAGTCAGAGAACATGAAAGTCTTTGAACTCTGCATTTGCTGGATAAAGCAAACAGTACATCATGTTTCTAAACTACTGAATAAAGTTAAAATAACCGTAATAGAATGAAACAGCCTTTTTTCTAAGAGTCTATGGGGAGGGAAAGGCTAGAAATGTCAATGATCTGGAGAGATCATAAGGCATTTTTTTAAAAAAATGGGAATTACTTCCTTGACTTTGTCAAGGAGATGGTCTGGAATTGGGAATGGGTGGTGACCATCGTCTGATGGTGCCACCAAGGTCTACCTCGGGATGGGGTGGGACAATGCGCCTTATATTTGCCCACTTATCAGTTTTCCCACTGCTTTGCCATCTTTATGGGGAAGGTCTTACTGTCTGTGACACTTATTCTGGAGGAAAATCATTGTGTAACGTTGGTTCTGACTTTCCAGCTGCAAAGTAAGAGCGCTAAGCTGCCTTACACACACCGTATGCCTTGCTGTTGCCAGTGCAGTGATAGAAATGCAGCCCAGTTTTGCAGGGATGGCCCAAGAATGAGTTGTTTTGTTTTGGGTTTTTTTTTTGCCTTGTAGAAAGTGAATATAGAATTTTAAATAAGGGACCTCAGAATTAGGTATTATTGTTCTGACATCTGAAAGACAAAGGTGTCTAGTGACAGGGACCCTAACTTGATAAAAGGCATATGCAAATCAGCTAGCACTAGTATTTTAAAAAGTAAATAAAAAAGGTCTCCTAGACCTTGCAAATTTTTAAGAAAAATAAAAAAGCTCCCGTGAAAGGATGAAGGAACTTGTCCTGATTTGCTTCCAAGGCTGGTAAATTAGGGACAGGATTTACCTGTGCTGCGGTTTCAGCTGGAGTTCGCTTCATCCATCAGATTATTTTAGTATTTTGTGAATAGTATTGCTAATTAAGATTTGTCATTAAAGTCATTTGAGTTTTAACAGAAATCTTTTTCTGGTGTACCGGAACTCAGGTTTGCAGGTAAAGCTTTGCTGAGATACTCAGTGAGACCAGCCCTCTGTGCCCTTATTGCCCTGAGCAAGCCCAAAGAGGCCACTGATCTCCTGAGAAATGCCTGAGCTGAGCATCTTCCTGTCCCCCAGCCACATGTTTTCAGGTGAATTCAGAGCTCTTGAAGGGTTCCTTTCCAACAACCTGCAGGAAAAAGAGGTTACCCTGGTTGCACGAGCAAAAGGTGGGCAACAACCAGCAGTGCCCTGGCAATTGCTTCCCATCACGTTATGCAGAGATGAGACCTTAGGTGGGAGCATCTGTGCCCATCCCACCTCTGCCCTCTTTGAGAAGATGCCAAATAAGAGTGTTCTTCCACACGTGCATTATTCTCTAGGAATTTTAGGGGTGTTGCTGGCCACTGGACAAACCCCAGTGTGAGCAGGTGCCAGGACATCACCCACACCAGCATCCCCCGGCCAGAAACTGGGACCAGGAGGTGCCGGCAGAGGCGGGGAGCAGCTCCCACTCCAGGCGACAGTAGCTTTCAGGCTTGAATTGAGGTGGTGGGGAAATTACCATACAAATGATATTTCGCTGAAAACAAAAAGCAGACAAACAGCTCTGTGGAAAATGTTTTTCAAGGGTTTTTAATAAGTTCCCAGATTTCAGTGAGGTGGCTGGTGGATGAAAGGTTTTTTCTCATGCTGTAAATTACTTGCGTGGCCCAAGGACTTTCCAAGCAAGAGAAACGCACAGCTTAGTGGTTATTTTTGCGTTTTCTTTTTGCATTCCCCTCCCGAAAAGGAGGAATTTGGGGACCTCCCACTCCCACCTGTGAGAGCAGAGCTCCTTCCCATGCTCCCTGGGACTGAAAAGTGATGATTTTATATATCCTTACCTGATGCTTCCACACTGCCTTACTGCCTTTGGTACTCTTTTAGCCTTGTTTCTCTCCAGGTCTGATCTTTACATCACATCTCCACGCGATAATCACCTGGCCTCTGAGTTCCCAGTTTTCAGTAGCTGCTTCTTCATTAATATTTGAAGCGTACAATTTTTGCTTGTTATCAGCAATATCCTGGGAGACAGCAAGAAAGACTGTGTAGGAGGGCATTTTAAAAGCTTATCTTTAAAACCATGGTGCTTTGTGATTTAAAAATTAAATATGGATTAGCAAATGGAGAAGTGACACTGTCTGGGGAATCAAGGCTGGATGGAGAGAGAAAAAGAGCATGACTCAACGAACTGCCTTATCACAATAAACTACAGCTATTGGTGCATTTGTGCAGCTCAAGTAAAGTGGAACTGTTCAAAATATTTGACAGTCGGATATTCCACAAGTAACTGTGCAGTCAACTTAATTAAAAACATTTATTTCCCCAAAATAAGAAGTCTGTAGAACAAAGGAAAGCGAGCAAATTAAACTAGACTTGCTGAAATTGTGTATATATTCTTCTTTTATCCCTTTTTTAATGCAGAGAACATTGCTGTGTTCTAAGAAGGGCATACAGAAGTAAGCTTATTGACTTTTAAAAGGAGCTACTTTTTCAGGAAACTTCCCCTCTGGATGCAGGGTCTGTTCCTGGCCTGGAGCAGCATCTGATGAGTAGGAGAAAGAGCAAAAAAAACCAACACTGGGGCTGTTCCTCTGTGTTGGTCACAGGCAGGTAGCCAGGCTGCTTCATCCAGTGGTCCTCCAGATGGAAGAGTGAACAGAGAGTGGTGGAGCTGGTGTGGTTTTGCACGGGAGGATTCACTTTGGTCATCCTGATCTGGTGGGAGGTGTCCCTGCCCAGGGCAGCAGGTGGGACTGGATGGGCTTCAATGTCCCTTCCAACCCAACCCGTCCTAGGATTCAGAGACAGTGCCTTTTGGACCTCATCTCTGCTGTTTTTAAACTCTGACAGTTGTAAAAGGAGGAATATTCTGGCAGAACGGGGTGCCTGTGCTCATCTGTGTATGGCCCTGCACGGACAGAGAAACATCAGGAGTCAGAGTATCTAAATAAACTGCTTCTGGAAGTTTTTAAAAGAAACAGAAAATAAATAGGAATGAAAGACAGTGGAGTGCTGCTGAGGAACAGTTGAGTTCCCAACCTGGAAGCCATCGAGGCCACAGTCAATCTAATAATTGCAAGTCACTTACTTTTGTATTTTATCCAAGAAATGGATAAAATTATCTGTAAAGTGATCCGATGTCATTTATTGAGCCGTGATCCGTGCTTTGCTGAGCTTAGTACCCCTGTGTTGCAGAATGGCTGCGGGAGCAGGGCCCTGGATCCACGGAAGCATTGTACAAGCAATCCTCTTGTTAGCCTAAGTGTTTAGCATAAGTAGGATTTTAGCCACAGTAGGCCTCAGTGAGAACTGCAAGTTATGCTGACAAGGAAGAAGAGCCAAGGTCACACAGACCCTGCGAGAATGGTAAACAAGGAGAGAGGGAGAGTGTCCTTCTGGAATGTTGGAGAACCTTGAAGCAGAAACTGCAAGTAGGAGGTGTATGAACATGTAATCTTTAGAAGCCTAGCCAATTAGTGTGTGACAAGTAGGCATAATTTACAATAAGTGTATAAATATCTGAGCTATCCGAATAAACGCCGGAGCTTGCTTTATCACTCATATTGAGTCGGCCGCATGTCTTCCCGGGCCCCTCCCGACACCCGTGATCTTGAGTCTACCTTTCCTGGTAGTCCTGTGGCTGTGGCACGTTGGGGTGGCTCTGCTGGGGTGGCCATGGTGGCTTCTGCTTCATGCTGGGGAGCTGCTGTTAGAAAAAAGAGCCATTAATGCAGTCTGTAGAAGATGCTGCGTTCCTGACGGGAAGATTTGATGTGGTTGGCAAGTGGCTGGAATGGCTTACTTTGATTTGGATGTGCAAAGTTGGAAAAATATCTGTAAACGTTCTAATGCAGAGATATGAGCCATGAAATGAAGCGATGCGAGTGTCAGCTTGGAGAAATAGAATTTTAAATAGCAAATTCAGTGCGCTCTATTCAAATAGATTTGATACCAAAGCAGCTTTTCTGTGGTGTTAGCACAAGCTCTGAGTGAGTAGGTAGGCATGAACTGCCAGAGAGAAATTTAATAAAATTGGTGAGCTGTCTTTTCAGTCTTTGTTTTGGAATCAATCTCATCGAGTTCTTCCAATATGCCAAAATATTGGGAAGAATGATTAATGTGAAACCTTTGAAACCGAGAGCAATATTTGAAATTAATTTGCAGCGTTAATTTCTCCTAGGCATATGGCAGTAGTTTATGTCATATAAAGATAACTTTGGTCATCTTTCTAGTCACAAAATGAATTAAAAATAAAGAAGGTGGATGTTTTATGTGAAGTAAAAGTTAATATCTCTCTTCTTAGAAGTTACAGTGATTTACTGACTTTTAATTTATGTAGAACTCAGATCATTTGAATTCCTTCGTATGAGTAGTAGCACTAAAAATTTGAAGAGAAAATATATTGCCCTTTATTGCTCATTCCAGATTGAAATTGCTGAAACTTTCAGCTGGTCCCAGCAGGTCCTGCTGCCAGATGAGACAGTGCAGAGGGGTCAAGTTGGGATGGTTTTGCTTGGGAAAATTCACTGATGTAGTCACAAGCTAAAGCACACGGATTTATAATACAAGCAAAAATTCCTCTTCATACTAATTAGTTACACACGTACTTTTTCAGCTTAATAGTTGAGCTTTTTATCTCTTAAATTCCCACGAGATATAATAAATGACAATTGAAATAATGGGCTGCTCAGCAGCGCAGCTGTAGGTGCACGTCAGGAGGTGTAGGTGGAAGAGTGTGAAATTTGATCTGCAAATAATATAAGAAAATTTAATTAAATTTAGACTAATATGATGAGTGCCCCAACAGTATGGGAAAGGGGCATATTCAGCATATTAATTTTTTCTTATCCTCTTTTTTTGTGTGTCTCTCTTTGGTCTTCTGAATTCCAAATTTAGCAAATCTGGAGTTCCCTTGCCGTATCAAATTTCCACAAAAGGTCTAGTGATAAAAGGGGAGGTTTTTTGTGCCCTAAAGATCGTTTGAATGTTGATTGATTTGGCTGATTTGAAGATGCGGCCTCATTTCTTGCTAGCTTAAATACAGAAGATGAAGATAAAAATATTTTGACTCTCCAAAGTCATTGCTGTGAAGTGAATTTCTTTACTTTAATTCTTTCTTAGGGTAGCATGTCCCATTGAATCAGGAGTGCAGGAGGCAGATCTCAGGCAAAAGGGACAATACTTCTGCTCTTGCGGTGAAAACATATCTGTTGTACTCTATAGGTTCTCACCAGTGCAAGGATGATCTCTATGAGTGTAGGAGTTCTTAATGTCCCTAAGTGCCTACTGCACTGCTCCTGCCCTCCTTCTGTGGGATACTCAATGATATTTGTGCAAGCTTTATGGGGTTTTTAAAACATACAGGACGAGGAGTGAATCTTGACAAACTGTTGGTGGTGGATATTCTCCCCTGTGCATTCAGTTTAGGGAAATATGAGGTTTTTTCCATTGCTTGCCACTGGGGCTTAAGAAACGTTCTCTGGGAATGAAGTGTTACCCCCAAACCTTGAAATCTTTGGCTGGTGTGTTTGATGTCATTTTTGTGTACGTTTTCACTTGGTTTCACTGGGTTTTGAGTTGGCAAGTAACGAGTTTGGTTGTAAGAACGTGCCCTGTGAAGTCCTCCCTGCTCTTCTTCCCCGTGACCCCCTGTGGGCTTAGTGGTTTCAGCACCTCTCAGGATCCCTTCCCCACAGCCTGAAAGATTTTGATCTGCGTGTTTGATTCCCGTAAGTCCTAACACACAGGTTTGAGCTTCTTATTGTATGCAGCAAAAGGGAAAACAAAAGCCTGTTTTTCCTTTGTTCTCCCTTCTGTGAAGGAAAAGGATATTTTCTTAAAAACTGGCTTGCCCAAGATGGAGGCACAACTCTGTTGAAAGGCAAATGAAGACTTTAAAGATTCATAATGGTTTTGGATGCTCACTAGGGCACTATGGGCTTTGCTGGGGGAATGATTCCTGCAGCAATCACTTTTCCTTCAGTTAAACGCATTAGGTAGTCCAAATATTGACAAATATTTCATACACCGCTTGAATTCAGCATCAAATTAAGAGAATCACATTGTCTTTAATGGGCTTGCTTATTGAAAAGCCTCTTTAGAAAGCCATCGATGAAGAGCTTTGTGCATGAATAACTCAGGTGTAACCATATCCAATCCATCCTCTGAGGTTCCCATGTGGAGCGAATGCAAGTGGCTGTAGAGTGGTGGTGGTTCCTGGTTGTGGGGTTGAGCACATTTGTTGATTATTAACTTTTCCATGCTCCTAAACGTGCCTGCACAGGTTTGTGGCTCGCCTGGGTGGGATTACAGGCGAATTGCAGAGATGAAACGCACTCACCGGGCAGAGGCCAGGTCTCGGCTCTGCTGCAAAATTGTATTAAGGTCACTATTTAAGACGTGGCAGACTTTCCTCTGAGAGAGAATGTATTCAGACATTTCAGGAACTAGACCATGACTGCAGGTCAGATCCTGCGGAGCAAAGCTCTGCTTTCCAAGACAGATCTTTGATCTTTGCTCCACGTCCTATATGTTCACTTCACGGCAGGGCTCACACCTCTTCAGCTCCTGGTGTCTGTAGGAATTGCTGCAGCAGGTCAGAGCCACCCGTGTGGCTCAGCACCCCTGTACCCCACCAGTCAGGGCCAGTGAAGACCCACCAGTAAGGACTGGTAAAGAAAAATGGAGTGGAAAGATGGAAGGGTATACTTTTGGAATCTAAGTTAGCGCAATTTTGTGTTTTAGAAAGAAAGTGGGCAAGCATTCCCTGTTCATCTCTGGATACCAATCGTGACTTAACAGCCACCTGTTACCTCCGTGTCTCTTCAGCCACCTTGTTTCCAGGCGATTCTGCTCCTGGGGACCAGGACCACCCCTCTGTGGGAGATCTCCTTCCCCAGTCACCTCCTGCCCTTGGTGTTTCACTGCTGGGTGCATATTCCAGCTGCAGGCAGCATGTGTGACCCCAGAGTACAAAGGGCTATGAAGATGATGAGGGGATGAGAACATCTCTCTGATGAGGAAAGGCTGAGGGATTTGGGTCTGTTTAGTCTGGAGAAGAGAAGGCTGAGAGGGATCTGACCAACACCTAGAAATACTTCAAGGGTGGGTGTCAGGAGGATGGGGCCAGGCTTTTTTCAGTGGTGCTCAGGGACAGGACAAGAGGAAATGGGAACGAACTTGACCATAAGAAGTTCCATCTCAACACGAGGAGGAACTTCTTTGCTGTGAGGGTGGCAGAGCGCTGGCAGAGGCTGCCCAGAGAGGTGGTGGAGTCTCCGTCTCCAGAGACATTCAAACCCCACTTGGACACAGTCCTGTGGGACCTGCTCTGGGTGGACCTGCTCTGGCAGGGGTTTGGAAGAGATGATCTCCAGAGGTCTCTTCCAACTCCAATTCATTCTGTGATTTTGTGAGCATTCCCCACCGTACAAGGGTGTACCTTGTGTTGGGTCCTCCTCTCAGGTGGAGTCCCCAGAGGACCTGGCTGAGCTGTGGTTGATAGCTATGGTAGAACAGCAGTGGGTTGACACAGGATGAGGATGAAACCTGGACTGTCTTGCAAGAGCTCGCTCCTAACATTTGAGCCTTTTATGGTATTTTGTTGCAGTACTCCATTAAATGGAGCTGATTATCCACAAGCAGTGGATGGGGGAGTGGTTTTTGCAACGCTGTGATAGTGATTTTATTGAACTATATTGCATTTTTAGTACTCATTTGAGAGAGAGTTATTAAAGCACAGTATTGTACATTAAGAGCATTACTCCAATGTGAAGGAGATGAGGATTATAAGAAAGAAGAGAAAAGACCAAGGAATTTAAAGAGTTTTGTTTCTATTTTTCATTTCCCCCATCCAAGGCCTGTAGACATAATCTATTTAAATAGTTTCTGGCTTTGCTGAATTTACACATTTCAAGTCCCAGAAGGCAGCAGTCAGCACATGCGCTTGCAGTAATGACCTTGTGTGTAAAACTTTGGAGAGAAAATATGCTGCAGCGAGACTGAGGACTAATCAGAAACCCAGGCAGGACCTAACAGTAAAGCTACCTTGTGGTATCTCAGCCGTCCCAGCCGTCACCTGCAAATCTGATTGAGAGGAGATTTGCTTCCAAGTCTCTGCAAAACACTCTGCTCGTGTGTGCTTTTATCAAGACGTGTGTGTGAATCAGAGCTTTATTCAGCTTTCACCAAAACGCTGTGGAATATGAATGTAAGTAATGTGCTGCCAGTTTGCTAATGATACTTTATGAAATTTTCTCCTGGTAAAATTAGACCGCATGTAGTTTGCTCCTCTTGTGATCTCTGTACGAAAGGGCCCTGGGATTCTGCAGAGCTGAGGGTTAGTGCCGTATGAGAAACATCACTTCCAGCTTCAATTAAACTTGGGAAGCAGCAAGCAGAATAGTGTGTGCTAATTAGAGAGCAGGTCCCCAGAAGAGGGTTGGGGGTTGATGCTGAAGCACAGAGAGAAGAGAATTTCCTCCTGCTGGAAGTTCAGAGGAGGAATAAGCAGATCTCTTCGGCCTTCCTTTGGGTGAGGCACGAGGAATTGGNCGGCCCGATGCCCTGTTTTCTTCTGTTTTCCCACCAAAACATTAGTTGACCTTGCTAGGTAAGATCAGTGAATGCTCAGTCCTGTTTGGTTTGGTTGCTTCCCGTATCAGTTCTGTGCTCGGGCCCCATGTCTCGCTTCTTGTCCTCACCAGCTCAAAGCCCAGCAGTTCCCATCAGCCCCCTCATGTACCTGGTTTATTGAGGAGCCTTTGCAAGCCCAACACTGAGTTCAGGAAATAATTTTTTCATGTTATAAACACCGGTCTCTTCTTGGGTGGAAAAATTAGAAAACAGGTTTCCTTCCAAAAGCATACTTGAAAGATTTCTACTCTTCCCTCCCTTCCCACCGAGATTTGTCGTTGTGTCATTGCTGTTCTCTGGATTTCTCATTCTTTGAAGAGCTGACAAGTCTTTACTTGCCCTAACAGATACATAACAACCAAGAAAACACCATTAACTGAGAGAAGGCTAAAATACTATGTTACCTCTCCAAGAAGAAAAAAAAATGAATTAGGAACATGGGAACACTCCAAATTGTAGTTAGAAAAGCTTCATCATTAGAGATCATTTTGTGCTTGCAGCTCATAATGATTCACTATCCAGAGGTGGCATCATTATTACTAGGGGGGGAAATATCCCTGCAAGAACAGCACAGCGCTAAACAGCCTCCTAAATTACAGTGTGGAGCTCCAAGAGGCAGAGCAGACAAATAAAACCATGTCACGGAGCACAGGATTCTTTAGTGTGTGTGAAGGTTGCAGGAAATTGCTTTTTGCCAGGGAGCCCAAGCAGCCTGGGAAGGTTTTGTTTGCGAGCAGCCTGGCGTTCAGGCCTTTTTGGGAAGGAAAAAAAAACCCAACCGGGGATGAGAAGGGGTCTAGCCTGGTTGCCCTGTGCCCACCATTGGGTTTGGCGTGGACGCCACCAGCCAGAGCATCCTGCGGCACGTAAAAGGCTGGTTTTCATGGCTCAGAGCCCCAGCTGGAGGGACTCAGATGTCACTGCGTGTGTCTTAATCAGAGCACCTATTTATGGGAAAACAGGGAATGGTTCACCAGTTTGTTTATTGCTGACTTAGAATCACAGAATGGTTTGGGTGGGAAGGGGACTTAAAGCCCACCCAGTGCCACCCCCTGCCCTGGGCAGAGACACCTCCCACCAGCCCAGGTTGCTCCAAGCCCCATCCAGCCTGGCCTTGAACCCCTCCAGGGATGGGGCAGCCACAGCTTCTCTGGGCAACCTGTTCCAGGCTCTCACCACCCTCACAGCAAGGAAGTTCTTCCCCAGGTTGCCCTCTACTTGGGTTCATGGCCACCAACCACACTCAAGAAGACCTTCCTACCACTGTAGTGGGACAAGGGCAATCATCAGTGGTGGCTTCCTTTGGTTTTCCCTGTGAATCTTGGTTTAGGACTTTGAATTTGCCAGTTTTGAGGATTTATGAGCCAGCTGCAAGGCTGAGATACATACTTAGCGGGTGTTTTGTGTTGACCATAGTTCTAATTTGTCTCATTTCTTGGCTGTACATTATGCTTTTAAACATGGTATTTTTGGGGCTTTGTTTCTGTCTCTACCCGCAGCCAGAGATTTTACCGCCTACAGTTGTTCCTAAAGAAACAGTGTTTTATAAAGTGTTCTGACATTATTTTTGAGAACTTTGCCTTTGCTATTTTTGTGCACAACGCAGCAGAGCCACTCTTAGTCTGACTAAATTAGACTCTTTGAAGACAGGGGGAGGAGTAGGTACGAGACCATGCCGGGTGTTTTGCCACCCTTCTAGTTGTTCATCCCACAGATCAGCAGATGCGCCCAGGGCTTCCCTGCAGACTTTTCATTATATTCCGCTCAACTTAATTGCGGTGTCTGAATTTGGAGTCTCTCTTTTCTATTCGGTAGCAGGCCCTTCTTGTTGGAAACTGGGAATATGGCAACATTCAAGACACAAATAATGTTATTTAGCTGGGAATTCTCTTGCTCAGATGCCAACCCTGAGTCTTCATCTAGTTCCTCAGAGCAGCGGTTATCGCCTTTCAGAGGTTTTACAGGGCAGTCCTGATCCGAACCGGGCTGTTTAAGCACTACTGCCATAAAGTTGTAACAACAAAAGCTTTTGAAGCAGAAATGGAACTTTTATTTTATATTGCCTTTTTTTTTTTTTTTTTCCTACACTGTTACAGTGTATGGCTCAAATGTACTTTTCGTAGTAGGGCTTTTAGGAAGCCAATAAATCTCAGATCTCTTCTGCTGCCAACAGGGAAACCGAGTCTGTCTGAGGGAGCAAACGGGAGCTGGTCGACACTGTGGCAGTTGATCTCACCAGAGATCCTCCCTTACTCCACTTTCTGCCTAGCAAACAGAACTTTTCTAAATCTTGGGAAATGATGATCTTCTACCATTCTTATAACGTAATTTGTTGTTCTGCAGAGAGTCGTAATTTTTTTATATATTGCTGGAGTTTAACTGCCATCATAAAGGACAATTTTTGAGATGATGAAGTGCACTAGGAACGTCATTAAATATGCAGCAAGGCTACGACACAATAGAATTAAGCATTAATGAATAACATACTGGGAATATTAGTCTTCTGTGTCAGTTTAGGTCTTCTGCTTTTTGGTTACGATGAGGTCTAACATGAAAAAATGAGACAATAAACAAGCTTAGCAAACCCAAATTTTAAAATTATTTGGTAGAATCTTAATATATAGAAAGTTTCCAGGTTAAAGCTGTTGTATATCCACAAGGATGCTTGCTCTTGGATAAATTGTTGCAGTTTCATGTTTTAATGTACTTTTATTATTGGTGCACATTTTATTTTTACAATTGAATTATGGTTCTGTGGGGATGTAATTTACATTCTAGCCGATCTGCACACCGCTGCAGTTGTAAACTTCTTTTACTGGCATATGCAAGAGCTCCACAGCTTCTGGTAAGTAGGATATTAACTATTTCTGGTAAAGAAACAACACCCTGATCCGGAGATTCATTAGAACTTTGCACCCAACTGGCATTTCTTGATCTCTCTACAAGGCAGGTCTTTTGACTTAAAGTTCATTTTTCTTGGGGATTCTGCATACCCTATGCTGATTTAGCCTCCTCGTTTTGTTTTTGTTGATTTTTTCTCTTGCAATGTAATAACTTCATGCTCCTGAATTTTCCATTCCGTGGTTCTGTATTCATTCTGGGTGGAGCTGTGGCTCCATCAGCAAATGTAGGTTAGAGTCAACACAGTTCTCTCTGAATGTGTTGGGTCTATTTTAATTTTGATTTAATTTAATTTTTAAGTCCAACCCTTGCTGCTAGATGAGGAATTCAGAGCTTATATACGAATTGTGTTGATGGTCTCAGACCAGTTCCTGGTGAACTTTCTCCCTTTGACTGGACAGGTGTTCATCAATGTGGTCAGGATTTATTTTGCTAGCTTTGTTTACTGTGAATTTGCAGGTTTGGGAATGGGACTGAAAATTTTCCTACGCTAGATTAACTCACTAAAATTCTTACCATTTCTTGCATGAGGCTGATGAGAAGTCTCATAGAGTGGACATTGGGGAGTTTATTGTCTTTTTTTTATTTCAAACAATAAATGTGAATTCCCACATATAACAAAAATCACCCTGAACCCCAACCTGACACACAGCTCCTGCTGCGTAACGTTCACTCTTCTCTAAAGCAAACGTGTGAGTCATGTATTGACTTTCCGGTGATTGTTCTTTGAAGGTTTTGTGGCTTTTGTGTCAGTTGTTTGAATAACTGTTTTACTGGGGAGGAGTTTGACAGCAAGCGAGCTGGCAGGCCCGGCTGTATCTCAAGAATATGAAATAATCTTTATCATTCCCGTTCCTTTAGGCTGTAATTCTGCTTTATCAGGGAAATATCCTCAGCTGTGGTCTCAAAGTTTTCATATGGGGAGAATACTGAATTCTTTAAAGTCAGTCTTCCGTATTACTGCCACTGGTTTCTTCTTCTTCTACAGAATCTATGAGGTTTAGAAATAAAATATAAACATATAAAGTATCATAAACATCCAGGAGGCAGCTTTCGGCAGCTGCTAATTTTAAAGTAACGTATTAATGAAATGAATTTAGGGTTCCTCTTAATAATTAGCAACAGCAAAGATAACTTTCTGAAGCAATGCTTTCAGTATTGCTAAAAGTGATTCCTCCCAAAAAAGAGTATCTCTGTAGATAAATCATCTGAAAAAGTGTTAAATTGTCTCTCTTGCTACCTGATAATCCAATTAAGTGGTGATAAGAAAAATAGCTCTTGGAGAATTTCAGGGAAGCAGAATAACGTACTTAGTGTTGTACCAGAATCAAAATTCCCCATAATCATGGGTATCCATGGATACCGAAGCAACACTTTGATTACTAGATACATCCATTACCCTTAGATACTGAAGTTAGGTGTTTAATGCCCCGAACAATTTACTGCATGGCTGCCTGAACTTGCACATAGAATTCTCCTGGGGTTTTATGCCTTTCGGAGGCTCGGCACAGAATCTGTCACAGAATCAGGCGCGAGGACAGCAGCCACGACATTTTTAAGACACTCTGTCTTCTTCCAAGTTGCTGCATGCTCTGCAACTGCTGCCGCCCAGATGGCTCAGCTCACCCGCCTGTCCTCAAGCTGCCTGTGAACTGGAGCATTATGTGATGTGGCCCAACCTCCGTCCCACGTCTATGACACAGGAGTGGGATTCCTGTGAAAAAAAACCTCCTGTGATAATCTTTAGCGGTGCTTGGGCTGCTGGGACTCACTCTGCACCGACGTTGTGTCTTTGCAGCACCAGAACTTCTATTAGGACAATTTTTCACATGGAAAGGATTATTAAGCGTTGGAACACGCTGCCCAGGGAAGTGGTTGGGTCACTACTGGAGGTACTTGAAAGATGGGTAGACACAGAGATATGGTTTACTGATGGTTTTTGTCAGCGTTGGGTTGATGGTTGGACTTGATGATCTGAAATGTCCCTTCCAACCCAGGCAGTTCTATGGTTCTATAAGGTAAACACGTTACTTCTTTCATGGCATAGAATCACAGAATGGTTTGGGTTTGAAGGGACCTTAAAGATCATCCAATGCCACCCCCTGCCACGGACCAGGACACTTCCCATCAGAACAAGAGGTTGAAGCCTCAATTTCTCCACGGGAGTTTTGACTTTTCCATTTGTTTTACGAAGAAGGAACGGGAACCCTGGGAAAAAGCTTCCGCTGCCCAGAAGCTGTTGTGGGTCCTGAAGGCAGCCGGGAGAGGGGCAGCTGGGGGCTCTTACTCGTGTGGTCCCAGCAGGGACCTCTGCCACCAGCGTGGCTTTTTCTATTCCATTGCATGAAAGGATTCAGTCCTCTTTCCTAGGGTTGATGGTAAGAATATAAAATGCAAAATAGAAGCAGTAAAACAGGCATTAAAAAAACACTTTGATAATGAGCCTCGGGAATATGATTGTTTAACCCTGATTTTATAACTTTTCGTTTTTACATCTTTTGCAAAGATTGCCAGCTTTGTTATTTTATTTTCTTCTTTCTTTTTTTTTTTTCTGCTTTTTTATGTTCACAAGATATCTTTTATACTATCAGAGTTCAAAACCATCTTTCTTGAATGTCTCAGTGCAAGTTTTCATAGCAAAATGGGTGGTTTTTCTGAGGTTACTTGAGAAGCAGAATCTTAAGTAAGTATTCTGTTGGAAAGGGGTAAAAGAAGAAAGCCGGCATCCTACGTAGGCAGGGAACGAGTGGGTTCAGTCCATTGTTCCTGACAGTAATTGAACAAACTAAATCCTTCCTATAAGCCATTTTGCTAAAAGTGAAAGCAGGAAACCAAGAAACAGATGTCGCATCATCCCACTTGTTGCACAGCTCGTCCTTTCCAGCCCGCTTGGGTTTTTCTGACCACCTCCTACTGCTCTCTCCTTCCCCGTGCTTCAGTACTGGGGTTTCCTGTTCCTAAGCAAATGGTGATTTCCTGCAAAAATGGACAAAAAAAATAATATTCCATTGACTACTAATCATGAGAGAAACGTGATTTCATGCTCCCTAATTATTTTTTTTTTTTTAACGAGACTAAATTCAGTCTGCAGCTTTGGTTGGGGAGAGCAGGGAAGGAAGATGAGGAGGGGGCTGCAGGTCTCCAGCCTTCAGCAGCGTGGGGACGGCCATGCTCCTGGGGGGATGCTGAGGTCCTCCCTTTACTGGAGAACAATTTGTCATCTGCACGTGGTGGCTTTGATCTTGGTTCTGATGTTGTCCTTTCTTTGACTGAAAATCAGCAGTGTCTTCTGCTGCACTTGGGGACGGTGCAGCTCTGCCTTGGGTACCGGTAGGCGATGGCAGGGTCAGGACACAGGGACATCTGAGCTACAAGTTCAACACCTCTCTGGTTATGGAGGAAACTCATATTTTACCTAGTGGTTGTTTTAATCATTGGGTTGTTTTAATCCTGTGTCGCTCCTCATTTGTTTCCTCCAGCAGGTCCCTAATAATGATTGTTTTAAATTCAGATTAGATGGAGATTGCTGGTTTAGGTGAAATTATTTGTATGATTTTTTTTATTATTTTAATGAGAAAAACTGAAGATCTAGCAACCACAAAAAAAAAGTTTGATCTCTATGTCTTCTTTTTCAGTCTGGCAGTCAAACCTGAAAAATCAGGTGTTTGGCCATCCTTAATGGCCAGCACCTTGAGCGGTACCTTCAGATAAATTTCCTCTGTCTTCAGCATCACTTAATTAAATCTCCTCCAGATGCATGTGAGAAAGTGGGAGCCATATAAGGATCAAATTGGAACGGAAGAAGGTTCTCTTTGTGCAAAGTTTAACTAGAAATGGCATTTCTTGAGACAGAAACTCTGCTACAACGAGTCTCATCAGTAACTTAATGAAGTTCAGAAGACTCTTCTACTAGAAATATAATTTGGGGGGAAATTGTTTTTCACCAGCCAGGGAGAAAGGACCCAACTTCACTTTGCATTTTGTTTGGTTGCCAAAAAAAAAATCTGCTGTTAATTTTGGTTGAAATGTTAGCATTTCCGTGTTTTCTCAGAGTGCTGCCAGTGGTTGCAGTGTGGGGAATTTTAATGCCGGGAACAATACCAAACCATTGGGTCAGTTTGCCAAAGTGGCACAATCTGAAGCTGTAAAACCAAATAATTTTGGAGTTATTGTTTGATGAAATGGTTTGCCTTGTTGTCTTATCCTTTTCACAAATCATTGTGCGTTCTCATAGCTTACTTGGTGGATAAAGGCGCATCTGGAAAGGCTGAACCCACCAGGTCTGCTCCTGGTGTTCCCATTCCGGATTTATTGTTATTTAAAAAAAAAAAAAAAAAACAACAAAAACATTTTCTGGCAGCAGGAAAGGATGAAAAAGATGTCAGTGCTGGGCTTCTATACATAGCCCAGAAGAGAAAGGATATTGTTGCAGGAGTGGTGTAGAGCTGACTGCCTTTCATCTACTGATTCTTGTGAATTTCTGAACCTCCATCGTTGAAGGAGTTAAACATTTGCTGGCAGAATTGTCTGAATGATGTCTCTTACATACCCTGCAGTTCTCATCTCCAGTATCCATTACCTTCATAACAGTCTTTACATTTGTTTGCAGAATGCCTGTTACCTGCTCTCTTCACTCACTGGACAGAAACGACGGTAGCAAAAGGCAGGAACCCTTTTGTAACCAACTGGTTTAATGCAAGATGATGCTACTGGGACCAGTTCCAGGGGCACGGTCACAGGCTGGGGCAGGGGTTCTGCTGCCAGACTACTCGAATTGCCATAGCTGTCTCTAGTTAGAGCACTTGCCACTTCTCCTGTCCTTCAAGGGTAATAATACATTCCTGCAAAACCCTGTGACAAAATCCTTCATTTGCAACTTTCACATTTTTACCACTTAATTCCCTGGGAAGTTTTTACCTCAGGAGCAGTGTGAATTAGCCTGACAGTTTAAATAACTGGGCACATGTGTTTCCAATTGTAATAAGAATGCGGGACGAGAATATTAAACTTATTTCATATGTGTCATTTGGCCAACGTGTACCCAATTCCTTGGGCATCTATTATTGTTCAGGAATGACAAAAGGCATGTGCCTGTGCCTGCCATGAGGTCCTCTGTGGAGATGGGAACACTTTTATTCAAGCTCCTAAGCTTGGATGGAAACAGAAGTTAATGGGGCCGGTGTGCCTGGGATGGATCACCCCATCGCTCCAGTGAGAGCTTGTGCTCGGATGTCAAATGCTGCCCGGTATGGAGTCGAGGAAAACAAAGTGAACAAGAAAATAATACAGGCTGACCTGCTGAGGTGGCCAGGAGCATCTACCAGTCACTTTGTAAGTGTCGCTTTCCTGGAAGAGACACTGGCACTTTAAAACCTGCATATACATCAACGTGTCCAAGCTGTGTTATCTGGGTGCCCGTCCTCTTGCACCTTCCTTCTCTGCTTTTCTTCTTGCTCTGCCGTGTAGGGCTCCAGCCCTCTTGCTCCTCATGGTGCCTCAGAGGATTCTTTCCAGCGCTAGGCTCTCAGACTGCCCATTGGGACCAGCGTTCTGTAAAGAAAATATTTGGGGTTTAATCCTTGATATTTGTCACTTAGCCGTGATTCCAGCTTACCATTTGTCTGTAATTCCTTTGTGCCAGAGGTGACGCAGAGGTCAACAGGGTTCCATTTGGGAAGGCTCTTCCACCATCCTGGCTGGAAGAGCTGTAAATGCATCAGGTTTGACCACAGCACCGCTGCCATAATTGTCACTGTAAAAAGAAGCTGTGTTCCCCTCCCTTCACCAGCAGACAGCAGAGAAACGAAGACCTGACCTCCTGAAGGCGGTAGAAAACTCTTTGTCATGAAACAGACCTGAAATCTGCCCTCCCAAATTCCAAACTCTTTCCTTTCTCCACCCTGGCTCCTCTTTCCTTTGAAAAAACCCGGGGGATATGACATACTTTGAAGCTGTACGTTGCATTAGAGCCTTTTTTATTTTTTCCTCCTTGCCATTGAGAGCCTAGCTGCAGCTGCCTCTCTGTCCAAAGACGCTCGGTTCAGCTGGAATCATTATCGGCTATAATAAGATTTTTGACTTCTCCATCCAGGCGTTGGAGACTGCATGACCCACCGGGGTGTAATTGCTGCCAGGGTGTGTTGCTGAGCGAGCAACCTCCCGAGTGATTTTTATCCTGTTTTTCAGTCACTTCAATCAAGTAGCTCACAATTACTTAATTTTAAATACTTTCATTTGTTTAATAACAGTTTTACGACAGCGTGTCACCTCATCTAGGGTGTTTATATTTCTTTTTCCCCTTGGATGCAGCTGGGGTTTGTTCGTTGGGGCTGTGTTTTCCAACCCTATCCTGAGAGAGCCAGCTTTTCCTGAGTGAAAGCGATGGAGAGCTGTGAGGGGTGGCAAAGGACCCTGGGGGCAGCTTCAGATGTGTCTGAGGAACGGCTCCATCCAGCGTGTGAAAACCCTTTGGTCTCGACACTATAAAATATGTCCTCTCCTCTTCTGCCGTGTCCAAGCGGGAGCCTCTCGAAAGGGCACTGCAGAAGGAATGCATTAATTTCCAAGTGACAAACCTTGGTGCTTTATAACAGTCGGTGGGTTCATTTGGGTTGGGTTTTTAGGGTTTTTTTCACTTTTTTTTTTTTTCCTCCTGTCGCTTCTCTCAATGAATTCTCCAAAGTTCCCACATCAAGAGAAACTGGACTCTCTGGTCAGAGATTTGAAGTGGCTTGGTGTGATGGAGGGCACTTTCCAGGAGCAGCTAATAACTAAATTCTTCTCAGGGTGATGTAATGCCAGAAGGGAGAGATTTTTTTCCCCCATGAGATACACAGGGATGGCATCCCCTTGGTTTCCAATGGTCTGTGGCTCCCTGTGCTGGGGAGATGCCTCAGCCCTGCTGGTGGAGCTGAAATCCCAAGCTGGCCAAGAGTGTTTTATCCAGCACATCATCCCTGCTCCTGGATGTGAGTTGATCCTATCTAATCCTGACTGGGGCAAATAAAAAGTGCATTTAAAAAAAACCAAAAAACATTTAAACTTTTTCAACTTCCTAGCAATGAGATGTTCTTTCCTCGCTTCAGAATGAAGTTTACTTTTAAAAATCAATGTTGTTTTCCTTCAAAGAAAAAAAATATGTCAATTTGCAATTATGTCGGGTTATAATAATTGTAAAACGAAATGAAACATTCTGTGTGAGTCGGAGGAAAACTTGGGGGTTATTACTCTGTTCTATTCTTTTTCAGCCTTTCCTTTTCACCGCTTTTATTTCTTCCCACAGAAACCAATCTTTTTTTCCCCAGAGATTTAGGATCAGTGAGTACCAACAGACCTGGCCTGACTTGAGGCAGCCTCGGTGTCTCAGCTCCTCTACGTCTAAAATAAGGCAAAATGATCCTGACCTACTTTGTGAAGTGCCCGGGGATCTGGAGAACAGCTCCATTTTGCAATTTTATACCCCTGCGTTTGGTCTTTGCGAATGTTCTGTGGGTTGTTTTTTCTGCAGGGGTTTGTGTGTCTGCTTTGCCCTGGTTTGGGAAAATTCTATTCTCCCTGGCAGACAGTGTGTGCCGCTGGGGATAAACCTCCTCCTCTGTGTGCTTTCCCCGACAACACCTTCTCTATGACTTCATTTAACAGTACTTTTAAATCTGTATTTTAGAGCGTATCTGTGTCTATCTCCTTTGTCCCGCTGCCTTTTAATTAACTCATCCCCACTGCTGTTTCTTATTATGCATCTCTGATACTTTATTAATTAACACACTTTGCAGTACGCGGAGGCAGTTGGTATCTAAGATGCTGTAAAAGATGAAAAGTGTTTATCGCTGAGAAACAAAATAATGAAGGCAAAAGTGTGTTTTCATCTGCCAACAGTGGCAAGCAGAATGCCACTGGAGACGTGGGGTAGGTTTTTGGGGGGTTGGTATTTTTTTTCACTCTCAAACAAGTTGTAGAACTGTAATAAGTGAACTGAGCTAAAACTGAACATTTCTTTGGTGTGGATGGATCTGTCGCTGTTACTGTGTTGATGCCACTTTCACAGTGTCACCTGTGTATTTACAAGAAGTCCCGTTCACAGACAGGTACTTTATTTGGAGGCCTCAATTGCTTGGGCCGCTCCATCCCATTTGGTGATGGACAGTTGAATGAGTAATGATTTTCTTGAGCAATCTTTGCTTGCCAATATCTCGGCGCCTTTGCGGTTCCTATTCCAGAGATGCTGTTTCAGTGGAAGCATTTTCCCTCAATATCCTTCAACTTGCAAAATTCAAAAGAATCTCAGCTCTTCACCAAGATGAATTTTGTCTAACGCATTGTCAACATCACTTGCCTTTAAGCCTGATGTTGTTGTGGTTTTTTCTAAATCAGTTTAAGTTTGTTCAGGTTGTTGTTTGTTTGTGGTTGGCTTTTTTTTTTTTTTTTTAATCCTCCTACTGACTGGTTTGTTTATTTTTCTTTTCTGTGCTATTGCTCTTGCCCATCTGTTTAATCCGTGACCCTACCCAGGCATGCTGCATACTGTGAATCCCAATGAGTGCACCGTGCAAAAAAAATAATTGTATGTATCCCTCAGGAAGCTTGACATGAAGATTAAGTGCTCCGTAACGGCAATGATCCGATCAGAGAGTTTCTCTCCCTCCCAGGCTCCCCTTCCAGCCACGTATATTCCCCGCTGCCATTCCTGTGCTCTCCTCTGACAGCATTCTTTTCTTCTTTCTTCTCTCCCCTGAAGGTGGGCTCTGCATTGCTCAATCCCTGAAAATCCCCCAGGATCGCAAGGACAAGACCATCGACTTTGACAAAATTATCAAGCAGCTCCTAGAAACTCCCAACGCCAGGGCCATCGTTATTTTTGCCAACGATGAGGACATAAAGTAAGGATGACCAAGGGGATGGATTAATTTGTGCATGGTTGTACTCGGGAGGAGGGAATGTTCATCAAGGGCTGGAAATCTTTCTTGTCATAGGGTCACTCATGCATTGGGTGACAGACCTGACCTTGCCTCTCAGAAGCATTAAGAAGATGCCCCTTTCTCCAAGCTCACACTACTCTGTATTATTCGTTAATTCAAAGTCTATTTTATGGCAAATGATGATTGCTAGCGGTAAAATGGCATGAATGCTCAAGGTTGAACCACGTAAAGTGCTCAAGATTGGACCACATGCCACTCGTTTGTAGAATAATATAAAGAATATTTTAAAAGTGTGGCTCTCTCTTGCCCATGTTACATCGCCTCTCTCCAGAATTTTAAATTAGCTTAAAATTTTGATGGCACTGTCAGTTATTAAGAGGCGATGAGTAAGTAGGATAAATTTTCAGTAAAATCAATGGTAAAACTTTAAGTTTTAGTGGGATCAGTATGTCAGTCTGATACAGGGTGAATTGAAAGCAAGGTGCAAGCTTTTTTCCAAGTAATGATAACTTCAAATGAAATGAATCTGTGAACAAAACCTTCTTTTCCACAGGCAAATCCTGGCAGCCGCCAAGAGGGCAGATCAGGTTGGGCATTTCCTCTGGGTGGGCTCAGACACATGGGGCTCCAAGGTGAGCCCCTTGCTCCAGCAGGAGGATGTCGCTGAGGGAGCCATCACCATCCTGCCCAAGCGAGCGACCATCGAGGGTAAGGGCTTGTCATCCCTATCTTTCTTCTGATTTGTGTTTTGTGAATTAATGTGTACAGCCACGGTGTGATACAAAGAGTATGAAGTACATTGGGTCAGTATTCATCTCCTGAAATTGTCCTAAATGTCCGTGTTCCTCATCTGAAATCTGCATGTTATTTCCACAGTTGAGAAGCTGCAGGCAGTTATTTACTAAAGGCCCAGTTTCAGAGCTTGTATTAAGCTGTGATGACATTGCAGAGCTTTTATTACTTAAAAGAAAGTAAAAAAAAAAACAAAACCACCAAAACCATATCACATATATACATAGAAAGAGAAAATCATTTGCAATTTGGGTATTATCTCAGAAGCAGTGGGTAAGTGTTTACCAAAGAAGTGAAAATTCATTTTAATATAAGCAATTTCCCTTTAAACTCAGCTTAACTTTTATGACATTCAGATCAAGGTCTATACTTATTTATAAATATCGCTGATGTGCTTCACAAGTATTTCTACTTGTACGTATGTGTATATAAAAATAATGGGAAACTGTTTTTACATAATCCCCTTGTTTCCCAACATTTCATTGTGTTCTGAAGTGTTTGTTATCTGATCTTCCCTCAATTTATTATCCATTTTGCCTGTATAGATGCTTAATGATCCGAATGGCTTCCTCTGGGCAAAGCAAGCTTGCCGATAAGAGTCCATGTTCTCTATAATGTGAATAGAAAATACCTTTATAAGAGAGACACTGAGTAAAGACACCAACCCCCTGGGATGGGACATGGCTTTGTGTCAGGAAGGGTCTCCAAAGAACCCTTCAACGCCTTGCCTGCATTAAAACAGTGTCTTTATTCACTGGAAAACCCAATATTTGCATTTATTTTTACTCTCTCTACAACCTCATCAGTTACCCATGTCAGCTATACAATATGCTTCGTCGATTTACATTTTTTAAACCCTGGAGGCATTTCTGCATGTTATTTCCCCATAAATACGTAAAGTTGATATACAATGAAGTGTTTTGTTTCTGAAAACTGGGATATTTTAATCATCTTTTCATACTGTCTGTTTTCATCCCTGAGGGTTTCTGACACAGAAACGAAAAGTCTGTCAACAGTACAGAGAAATAAAAACTTTTCTGAGTTTGTTTTAAAATGTTTTCCTTCAGTATTATGCACTAAACAGGTTGGATGTCATGGGAAACAGGCAGGTTGCTGTCAGACACAACCAGTGATTGTACCAGGGTGGAAGGGTTGCAGTACAGTCAGTTAAATGGCCAATTTGGTATTTCTGCAGAAAAATACATCCCTTGAGCCCGCAAATACCACCTTGTTCAGTGAGTGTATTAGACTATTGCCTGCGGGTTGGTTAGTTGCACTTGGCACCTGTAGTCCCATATCCCATGATTGGTTGTGATGCTGAAATGACTTTTTCCCTCTCTATGTAATTGTGTCAATTCTTCAGGTTCAGGTGCCACACGGCAGATACATCTTTTAAGGTCTGAGTTGCTTGTTGCTTTGAGGAAAGGAAAGAAACCCTTTGCCAGAAGCAGGTACCACTCTTTGTGTAGAAGGAGAGGCTGAAAAAGTGCCCCAGAAGAGCAGCTGCAAATGTCTCCTGGCAGTTCCGTGACTCCCTCCAAAAAGTTCAGGCTGGTTCTTACCTTTTTCAGTCCCGTTCATCCATCCCTAATTGCCATCTGTATCCGCCATCTGCTGGGTTCCGTGAGGCAGAAGAGTAAAGGGATGGGGAAGAGCGCAGAGCAAATTCCCATCCTCCTGAAGCAGTTTTCCAGAGCTCGACATTTCCCTTTTCCCACTGATTCCGTTTCTGCGTCATCCTCTGTGAGAAACAGCCAGTGAAATCTGTTGCTTACAGAAGTAAGTAATCCTTAGGTATCAGCATTTCTTCGCTCAGCAAGGCTGTTATCCATATGGATGCTCAGCCTTCCTCGCAGTTAGACCTCTGGGGCTCGGTTTGTTTTTCTTTCTGTTGTTGCAGTGATATCATTTGGCCGTGGATCCAAGAGAACTGGAAGCAGACGTTTTAATGCTGTCCTCTTATCATCCAGCAGCCAACATCTGCTTCCAAAAACTAGTAATGCATTTCTTTTGATGAAGACATGAAATAAGTAAAATAAGAAGCCTTGGTTTTCCCTGTAAATCAATGGGAATGAACTAAATTAGCAGAACGGAACCTGGTTTTCCCCAAAAGACTGTGTCTGGAGCAAGTTCCCAGCCCAGCAGTCTCCTTTTTGGGGGTTGATGGGCAGCAGTGTGGCTCACGGGCTCCAGGGCAAGACAACAGCTTTTTTCCCACTGGATTTAGTGAGACCTTCTTTAGTAGTCACAAATATCAATGTAAAATGTAAAAATAACCCCCTTATTTTCCTCCTCAAGAGCATCTTCTTGGTTTTCTCTTTTCTTCTATCACTGTGTGAAATAGTATTTGTAATATGTTAGAAAAAGATTCCTGTTGACATTCACTGGAAACAGAGAGCACTTGCAGCCTTAACTTGGGCCTTAACCCGAAATCTGTGATGCTGCTGGTCTCTTCTCATGCTTCGGGGAAAAACGTTGGGCTGATAAGCCAGGAGATGTTAAACTGCAGTGAAGGTTAACGTGCATGCGTGTTCATGTGCATATGGTACGCTTTGGATTATCAGATTTTTTTCATGTCTGTCAAGCTACTGGTCGTAGAAGTCATATACTGAAGCAATCATTGTGTAGAAAAAGGCATTTTTCAAATAATTCTTCTCCCCCAGCCATGACTCCGACTCAAAATCCAGATGGGACGCGCAGGTGTGTTGGTGTGTTTACACCAACCTAGGTATTGACCATTTGAGGTTCCTGGTTTTGGTAGTGGTGGGAATAGCCCAGCAGCTTCCGAATCCAGAGAGAGCCTAAGGCACTCGTTTTCTTGTAGAATCAGGCCCCAGATAACGCACTTATTTGTCTTGATACTTGATGTCACTCTTGGGACAAAATTTTCCTTGCCATAGTCCCATGGGGTGATTTAGGAAATCATTAGATGAACTGAATTCATTCATCTTAAGTCAGTCTTAATATAGCCCGATTGTGTTTGATGTAATTATGCTGAAAGGATAAAGTTGCATCGTATTTGCATAATTGCAGTAGACAGTGAGCCAGAGGAAGTGCACACTTAAATAGTAATCACTTCATGAAAAGTTGTGTTTGGAACAAGCTCCGAAGCCAACTTAACCAAGTGTCACCTACGTCAAAAGGCTTTGCAACGTTTTTAGGGGGGAAAAGGAAAATCAGGATGGATTTAATTTTAGAAGAGGCCTGGTTGGTAGAGTATCGTGTTCTGGTCATTGTTACTGTGAACTCTTCCAAAACAAGGTTGTGAAGGTGTGTCCTCAGGCTCACAGATCACTCAAACATCAGCCTGGTCCTGAAACTCAGCAAATACTCAAGGAGCAAACTCAGTGTGTTGTGCTGCAGGGACCTGTGCTCATGTGTGGAAGAGTTTGCAGCCACATGCCATGTTTTGAATAGTCTTCTACTCAGAGCATCCACCCAACATCTCAGTGAAGAGGTGTAAGATAACCACAGAGGTGTAAGATAACCACAGAGAGAGTGTTAGTGCTAGAAGATGTGAAAAATTAGAACAGTTTAAGCAACACACAAAAGATGTATTTTCTAATTAAAGTTTGAATGGGTTGTAGCAGCAGTAGTATTGCTATTATATTTATTTTTCAGTTGTATAGAAATGATGAACATCTGTGGCTCTGCAAGCATTTG
Source organism: Thinocorus orbignyianus (assembly GCA_013400375.1). Classification (NCBI taxonomy): domain Eukaryota; kingdom Metazoa; phylum Chordata; class Aves; order Ciconiiformes; family Thinocoridae; genus Thinocorus; species Thinocorus orbignyianus. The sequence goes on along the minus strand of VXBW01005901.1, from coordinate 490,087 downwards.
ACATTCATTAAAACAACAACGGAACAGAAAAAAAAAATGAGCAAGAAGTCATTATTCTCCAAAATGCATTTGGTAGGAATTTACCTACTGCCTCTTTGTGCCCCAGCAACCCTTGTTCTTCTTCATTTACCTGAGTAGAAAGAGAAATGTTGCACGTGTGGGAGATTCCTGGGTTAGTTTGGGGTTGAGGAACAGGGAGAGTGCTCTGCTGAACATTAGAAGGGTGAAAAGCCACCAAGAGGAGTTAAGTGTGAGCTACAGGAGGATTTTGGGCAAGGAGAGCAGGCAATTCTGGAGTAATGATGTGATCAGGATTGTGGTAAAAATGGGAGATGTTGAGGCAAGTACAGTAGGTTCTCAAAATTTCAAATGCCAGAGGGAAAATGGAAGAAGAAAAGTTGAGACTTCAAAAAAACAAGTTCCTTGCAGGTCAGCTGAGCTTACTTGCCTCCAGACCAGCAAGTTACTGCACATGGTTGTGTTCTCCTCGGGCAGGGACAGGCTAAGGGACAGTTGTTCATTTGTCGCATCTTTCATCTGAAGTCCCAGAAGCTTTGTAGACCATCCAAGCCAGCAAGAAACAAAATGTGGAAACACCTCCTGGGTTCTTGTGGGTTGGACCATCATTCCAGCTGCAGACTTCCCTAGATGATGGCTGGGAGGAACTGCAGCCCTATTTCTTCGTTAGGTGGAAATGAACTTCTTCCACACTAATCCTTTTAATCACAAACTGACCTTTAAGTATTCCGCTGCCACTTTACCTCTTCATGTTTCAGTAGATTTAATAAACTTCAGAGCATTTCCTTCTCTTGTTATCACTACTGTACCCAAATCTAATTATATGTTTTAACTGCCTGGGGTGGCTCTCTTTATTACACCATCTAGATGTATATGAGGTACCTGGATGACCCTTTGATTAAAGATGATAATACTACTAGTCCAGACATCAGTTAAAGTTCTGCCGAGCAGGCAGACTCAAAGTCAGGAGTTTCTAATTTCTTTCCCTGGAGGAAGAGCAGCTCTTTCTGCCAGTGATGATAAGATCACTGTGCGCAAGAGATGGAAAAGCCTGATCTTTTTGGAGCAGGTTTGTGCTGCACTTGCTGAATTCAGTATGGAAAGCTGCCAGACAGTCCGTGTCCAGAAGATACTCAAGTCTGAGGAACGGAGTCAGGCAGATGGTCTTGGGTTTAAAAATAAGTGTCTTCCCCCTTTTTGTTTTTTTCCTTGTTAATGTTTCTTCTAGTCTGAGCAATATCTATGCTTGATATTTTAAATTTGGTTATATCAGTTTGTAGTATGTATTCAGATTAAAAACGGCTCATTGGGCTCCTTCGGGAGCATGGCAGCAGAGAGCACGTACGATGGGTAGAACAACGGCACCCAGGATGCTGGATGGACCTTCAAAAGGTGGCTACAACTTGCCAGCAATACCTATTTGTCACAGCTGAAATGAGGAAATAAACAGCTTTATTCCTGCAAAAATACACCTATCGTGCAACTCCAAGATGTATCCTTTCACCACTGGTCCTGTGCAGACCCTGGGAGAGGTGCTTGGTTGGAACTTGCCTGGGCAAGTCAAGGTGGAATCTCTGGGTTTTCCCTCCAACCTCCAACTTCTCTGTCAAGGCTCGGCACAGGAAGAACTAACACCTGGTAAGCCCTGGTATCTGCTAATACCTGGTAATAGTGAGCACTGGTATTTTCAAGAGCCAGTAGCAATTTTGGATGTTCTTTTGTAATCTGCCCACTCCCATCCATTGAGGTTCATGGGATGTATATAAAATATTGAACACTGAATTTGTAGAAAATATGGATCATAAAGTCCCAGAGATAGAACTGGAACAGAGACAAGTAATTTCTGAAAATCACAGCCAGGTTTTTAAGGAATTCAAATGCCTCCAGTAGCTCTTACAAAGCTTCAAAAATAAATATATATCATTTCCATGAATTGAAAATGTTCCTCTGTTGAAGGGTACTTTAGAAATTGTTTTCCTCTTAAACTCAACTGTAAAGAAGGTAAACAACTATCTACTTACCTCTTGTTTTCGGGTGTTCTTGTGCCACTTTTCTGTGTGAAAATTTTCAAATTGGGCTGTTAGACTGTAGTTCGTGTTGTCAGCTACTGACTCAGCGCTTTCAGGTATCTACTTCTTTCTCCAGCTTCTGTTTTCTTGTAAAATAATCTTCCTTACCTTTCTTACTTATATCTCTTCTAATGCCTGGGAAAACTGTGCTTTTTGAAGACTCCAATGTCTGAATGTGACAATATTTACTTTATAGCCAGTTCTGGGGTGCAGGTTTCAAGGTCTCAGTGTTTCTGAGCCCCCCAGGTGCGAGGATGAGGAGGAGCGAGACCCTGGCGCTTGCCCCAAACTGGGTTATTTTGTATATTTCAATATAAATTTGTGTATTTCAATATAAATTAGAAAGTTTGCTGAGGAGTTCTCTCTTTCTCTCTCCCCCTTGATAGCTGCCACCCTGAGAAATCTTTGCCCAGGTGCCAGACCCTAAGCCTTTCCCTCATCTTTTTTTTTTTTTCCCTTTTGTTTAAGATTCCTTGTTAAGTATTAGTCACTGAGAAGGAGTCTGAGCTGTAATCTCTGCTGCCGCAGACTCAAAGGAAATGCCCCACAGGGCTCCAAGCCTGAGCTCCTGCCAGGGGAGGTGTTCAGATGAAAGACATACTGCTGCAACTCAAAAATGTAAATGTCTGCATCCTTCCAGTGGGGCGTTTCGCTAAAGTTATGCATCTGGCTGTTTTGTGGTGTTCAGTTCTGGGGGTTCTTTGGGGGTTTATTAGTCAGTTTGAAGGTGTGATCTTTTCAGAGTATTCCAGAGAGTTTTCTGCCGCTGCTCAGCTGTCTCGGTTCGGAGACACAGCTCACACAGCATCAGCAAGAAATTCGGTCTCAAATGGGGTTTCAACCAGTACCTTTCAAATAGCCTTGCCGCTTCGCAGCGAAGAAATTAGGTAGAAAGGTCTAATTGGATCATAAAGAACATTGTAAAATAAAGATTTAGGGAGCTTTCTCTTTTCCCCCTTGAAATGAAATGAACTGCTCGCCCGACCTGGAGCAGACCTGGCTTCTCCACACCAAGATACTTCTCTGATGGGAGCCAGCTGTTCTCCATTCTGGGGGTATGCGCCTGTCTCTGTATTGCTGTGTTTGGTGTATTGCTCACAGGGTTCCTGTTGGCATTTTGTCTTTGATGTTCATATTTGACTGTTATTTCAGGACACTGGAGATTGTGTGGGTGGTTGTTTTGAGCGAGAGAGAGATGTGTACACACACATAAACCAGAATGGTTGAGGCTGGAAGGAGAGATAATTCACAGAATAATATTGAGCCATTGGTCACTGCTCAGATATATCATTGGTGGTCTTTGTTTTGAAACACCCTGTATTACATCTTCTGAAAAGCAATTTTCCTCTCGATGATCTGGCAGTGGGGCTGTCTGAGCTATCTGTTGGACGCATTTGGGCAGAGCGTTTCCATGCAGAAAGGAAGAATTTTATTTTAGAAAGCCTGTTTATCTTTGTGTGCCAGCGTGGGACGCAGGAGGAACCTCCAAGCCTTCCTCTGCGAGTCTGCTCTGCACAGGAGGTCTCAATGGGTGTCTGTGACGGCTCCACGGGGAAAGCAGTTTTTCCTCCACACAACAGATAACCATATGTTGCTCCCCAGCATTTTTCCAAGGCAGCAGAACCAAGGGCAACTTGGGAGACCTTGTAGCCCCCTCCAGTACCCAAAGAAAGTACCTACAAGAAAGCTGGGGAGGGACTCTTGATGAGGGAGTGGGGTGATGGGACAAGGTGGAAGGGTTTGACGCTGAAAGAGGGGAGATTGAACTGAGATGTGGGGAAGAACTTCTTTGCTGTGGGGGTGGTGAGACCCTGGAACAGGTTGCCCAGAGAAGCTGTGGCTGCTCCATCCCTGGAGGGGTTCAGCCTGGAGAAGAGGAAGCTCCTGGGAGACCTTAGATCCCCTTTTTTGGGGCTTTTTGGGACTGGAAGGGGCTCTAAGGTCTCCCCAGAGCATTCTCTTCCAAGGTGGTGAGAGCCTGGCCCAGGTCGCCCAGAGAAGCTGTGGCTGCCCCATCCCTGGAGGGGTTCAAGGCCAGGCTGGATGGGGCTTGGAGCCACCTGGTGTGGTGGGAAGTGTCCCTGCCCAGGGCATGTTAACATGCCTATATCAAACGTGTGTAATGCTGCAAGTATCATGTGTCTGTTAGTGTCTGTGTTTTCCTGCATGAGTGGATATTGATCACCACTCTGGTTCTGGCCATGGGGATCTGGAGCATCCCAGGAAGGATCTCTGTGGGCTCCACACACACCAGCACGTGGGAACTGTGCATTTCTGGGACGGGCTGAGCTCCTCTGGGTAAGACAGGTTCAGGCACGAAAGGAAATCTGCTAATTTTAGGAAGCAAACAGCGATTTGAAAGGGTTTCTTTGTTTACTTGATTCTTTTCTTTTTTTTTTTTTTCCTTTTAGTTTGTGTTGTTAGTGGTTGAGTGATTATAGGCTTTTGAAAATAATAGTTTAGGAAATAATACACATAATAATACACATAATTTCCTTAAGGATGATACAATGAATACTAAAGTGCCCTCTTCACTCACGCTGGGTTTGCAGATCTCCTTTGGGAATGTGTTTTCATTTTCTTGACTGACTGCATGACAACGCTCTAATGACCGAAGGAAATGGAAAATAATTCAGAAAAAAAATCCTCAGTGTAATCACATATGGTAGCTCTTTAGTAGAGTGAAGCAGGAGTCAATAGATCGACAATCTTCATCTGGTCAGGGTAGATAAACACAAACCTTTTTTCTCTCAGTCAAAATATAATTGTCGGATGACGAAGAATTACATGTTTGCACGTCAAGATATCCCCCTCTGCAGTTTGAGGTAATATGTCTTGCAAGTGTCATTCAGTCTTGGTTTCAATTCCGTGACAGGGTCCATCTGGAAATTAATTCTCTTATTCACACGATCTCAGGCATAACGCAACCAGCACACCCAGTTTGTCTCTGCTTCTGAGACTGGGGCTGAGAGGTGAGGAAGGATGTGGCTGTGGGAAACACCTGCTTGCCATGGGATGGTAGAAGATGGAGAGCACCTCAGCTGTAGTGGAAGGCGGACAGTGAGCTATGAAGCATCTCTCCCCACTGGCCCTTGGGGAGGACTGAGCACTGCATGAGCTGGGAGATGGAGCACATTAATGAACATTTTGTCTGCTAGAAAACTTCCATTTCCCATTGGGTGATGGGGGTTTGGGAGACAGCACACGCCCTGGTGCTGTGTGCCCACTCCTACTGCTGGCCAAGCCCCTCCTGTGCTGCTTTTTGAAGAGTCAGAAGCCATTAATTTGTATTTAAAATTAATGCATGTGCACAGATATAGGGGCCAAGAGCTTCATGTACGCCTGGCATTGAGCTGGAGCCTTTCCTTCCTCTTAACTAGTTTAGGATACAATTAATGATGTGATTGATTAGTTACAGAAGCTATTTAGTAAAGAAGGGCCAGGGAAACTAAAGTTTTCTACTAATCCAAGATATAAAAATGTAGGGGAAAAGAAAGAGAAAACCCCCAACAACTTCACTCTCTCATACTGCTTTCGGCTCTGCTGGTGGCTCAGCTGTAGCCCCTCGTGCATGGTGCTGACATATCTCAACCTTCCAAAAGGTAATTGTGTTAGAATTTATAAGACCGAAGTATGAAGCAAGGGAGTGGCCTCAAATCAATTATTGCTACTGAGAAGAGAATGCTGTAATTGCTTGTGATTAATGATTAAGCCCGATTAGAGTCAGTGCTTTGCTATTGCACTGATAGTAGCCACCTGTTGAGCCTGGGTTTCAATATATTCTCTGTGCACAGAGGTGGCACTGGGATCTTTGCTTCTTGATGCTGAGCAGAGAGGATGAGGTTCTTGGCTTCCCTCCAGCATGGTATGTATGTGAGCTCCCACTGATATTTCTGAAGTGAAATTAAAACTTCGTTCTTCTCTCTAATTTCTTTCCCGGAGTACTTGTAGAGGTTGACCTATGCAAAGCAGCCTTCAGTTGCCCTTGTAATGAGGAAATACTTTTAATCTGCCTTTTCAAGTTTAGGCTGTGTTTCTCAGTTTAATTACCACTTTGCATCACATAAATTTCCAAAGAAAAAATATTTTAGGATCTAATGGAAGGAGTTGCTAACAACATCTGGAAGTTATTGACAGCCCTTCTGTTCTTCAGTGTTGGTGTGTGTGGGCTGCTGCATGGGCTTTGTTGCTGGAGATATTTGCCTGCTAAGAACCTGTTTGTTCTTTGGCTTCATCCCCTGGTTCGTGATGGTCCTGTGATGGTTGCAGCCTGATGCTGTGTAAAGCAGTCAGAGACAGCAGGAAAACGATTGGGATATGGTGGAAAGAAATATATAGGAAGAACTTCTTGGCTGTGGTGGTGAGACCCTGGCCCAGGTTGCCCAGAGAAGCTGTGGTTGCCCCATCCCTGGAGGGGTTCAAGGCCAGGCTGGAACAACCTGGTCTGGTGGGAGGTGTCCCTGTCCAGGGCAGGGGGTGGCACTGGGGGCTTTAAGGTCCTTTCCAACCCAACCTGTTCTGTGATTCTTGTGTGTTTGTATTGGTAGTAATGGACAGCTAAGGCATTGGGCTAAAGGGAACTGTGGTCCATGGGGCAGCTGCTTCTGAGCAGGACGTTTGAGGGACTGCCAGCCCCTTCCCACCCAGGGGTGGTGATGGGTACCCATCACCAAGTTGTTTGCAGCCTTCTGAGACTTTCCAGCTGCCATAAACTGTTACTTAAGTCAGAAACCAAGTAGTGAAGTAGCCTACTAGCAAGGTGTTGTGAGGCTTGCTTTCTTCTTTTCTTTTTTTCTTTATTTTCTTGTTCTCTGGAGATCTAGTGGATTTACTGAAGAAAAGCTAGGAAGGAATGAAGCTAGGTTAGTTGGGAGCATGCCTCTGTGCCTGGCTGGTGGCATGGGGTTCTTCATCCTGTCTGCCGGTCCGTTTCCAAAACTACCTCGTGTAGTTGTTTCTGATACTCCGTTAAAGTTTGAATTAAGCACTTCACTGACATGGGGATCAATAGAAAGTTTAATGCAATACTGCAGCAACTTTCATTTCTGGAATTAAATTGGTGTGCTTAAATTTTTTTATTTTTTTTATTTTTTTTACATCTACATTACACCTGAACTCTTTCTTTAGTGTCTCTTTAGAATTTAAATCATGTTTTTATCTTTGGCAATTACTTAAAATGCTGATGTGTCAATCCCCGAGGAGAGAATACTTGTCTCGAGTATCACCACTTGAAATTTTGGGAAGCCACACAGATGTTCATCTCCTCATTATGGAAATAATGTATTTGGTTAATGTGTTGGTGTGAAGAGAGAGGAATACAGATTATCTTGCAACTTGAGAGCCAGTTAAAAGTTTCCTTACGTTTAGACTCATATTCATCTCTGTGAAGGCATCTCTGATGAGAGAGGTCCCCTGAACCTGCTGGGTTTTTGGAAGTGTCCTTGGCTGGGACCCTGTAGTCCCATTCCTGGAGAAACTCCTGGATATTTGTCTTCTCAGGAGATCTGTGTGCCATTCCTTGGGGATGAGGATTGAATTTCCCTGTTGAGTGCTGCCATTGCAGCATGCTGACTTCTTGGGTGCATCGGGAAGGTAGGAAGATGGAGAGAGGATCTGAGATGGAGCTGGCAAAGGACACTTGCCTGGTGGTCCTTAAGGCTGGCCATGGTCCCCAGGGGGATGTTGAGCCAGGGGTGGGGGAGCCCTGGGAAACAGAGAGAGGGGAAAAAAAAAAAAGTGAGGAGATGATGAGGAATGGATGCCTGCAGGGTATTCTGCTCCGGCTTTAATCAAATTGGAAAGATTTTTTTTGTTTTGTTCTGCTTTCCCTAAAGCTGCAGGGCATTTCCGTGAGAATTTCTTGGAGCAATGTGGGAGTCCCTGTGACGGATGTCACAGCCTGGAGGGTACTGAGGCCAGCGCGAGTGATTGCACTGCATCCCTCATCCTCAGAAATCCACCCCCGTTATCTCTGTCTTTCCATATCCCAGCCCGAGCACTTGCTCTGCATCGTTCCTCATGGTTTGATGTGATTAATGCGCGTAGTCGGGGTGGAAGCTCAGGCATTGAGTTAGCGGCCTCGGCAGAGGAGACCGTAGAAAGGGAGGGAGAGAACAGTAATTCCATCGCTCTGCCTCGCATCCTGGCCTTGTTAAAGCTGCCTTATAATCAGAAAGTCAGTTGTCAGAAACCTTGGAAGGAAACAGGGGCAGGATTGCTGGCACATGCCCCATGTGTGAGTTCAACGCTGGCAACGCAGGAGAGGGGCATCACCTTAAATCATGTTTTGAAGGAGCAAGATTACTTTCATCTAACCAGTGTTACTGTGTCAACAGCAAAAAAAAAAAAACTCAAAAAACCCAAACATGGCACCTCAGGATGTCTGGTTAGGAGGTGAGGGGGGTGGTTTGTGTGTAAGTGTGGGTCTGTCAGCCTGTATATAAATCTTGGGATACACAAATGTATTTTTTACGCCACTTGTAATTATTCCTGTTGACATGGTAACACTTGAGCGAGGCACAGGCAAATATACACAGAGAGAGAAAGAAAATTAACTCTGTGTGTTGAAGGAATTGAGTACAGTGTAAGGAATTAGTGTTTGGAGGCAGGGGAAGGAGCAGCCCCGTGCTCCCCGCGCGGCAGGAGCCAGGTACGTCTCGGCCACCGCTCTGCGTCTCTCACCTCCTTCTCCCACAGCCACCGCAGGCAGGAGGAGAATGTGCTCCTATTTCCTTTCGGGTTCTGTTTGCTGGGAAGAGATTGCAATGCCCTCCCAGCGCTCATTTGGTTTTTGCAAGTTGATTATTATTTTTTTGCCCTTTGCCAGAACGGCAGAGCCCAGGGGGTGCGTTGGCCACCACTGGTTACGTATCACGGGGTGATGGAAAACTGCCTTCTGTGTGGCATCACTCCGGGTCCTGCTCTTGGTGTTTCTGCTGAGCTAGGGCGCGTGTAAGAGGGTGTGGGGATTGTGGTGGTCCCAATGATGGGGATGCTGTGGGGGATGCGGTGCCAAACCTCACCATCCTCCATAGGCAGCACTGACCTACTCTCTGGCTCATTTTGGGACATTTTCTTATGTCCCTTTACTCTGCTGCTTGATTTTGATTTTTTGATTATCATTAACTGCAACCTGTTGAGCATATTGAGGGGTTACTCCTGGTTCTGCATTACAACATAGGGGGATTTCTGTATTTTTATCCTCATTTTAAATTATGCAAGCTGATGACTTGAGCTTAAATGCTTTTAAGGGTACGCAGTGTGCATTTTGTCTGCTGCTGCTATCAAAGGGAGGAAAAGCACTCTCATGTTCTGCATTTAGACCTTCTGTCTCTCTCTGGTTTTACTGCTCTGCATTATTAACATGAAACAGGCCATCTGTGGAGCAGCTTCTCCTGTTTAGTCGAAGAGGGTGGGAAGGAAGAACTTGGCAAAAACAGTGGGGAAGAATCCATCCATCCATCCATCAGGATTTATTAAATAGTTAACTGCAAAGGAAAAACTGAACTAACAGTTTGGAATTTGGGTGTTAGTATTTTTAAGAGGGAAGGATGATCATCACCCTGACCCACAGGCCTGACTTGCCCCCACTTTGCTCCCTGTCCCTGGGTGACGGTGTTTAACTCTGTTGTAGTTTTCCTGCTGCCAGAGCAGGTTAACACAGAAGCTGGTCTATTTCTCAGTAAAGCAGAAACCAACACATAATTTCAAGAAGACTTGGATATGCAAGTGAGAGGGAAGGCAAGCTGTTAACTGAGTTGCCTTCTGATGTAGATTTTAAAATAAATGAGGAGGGGAAAAAAGCTTTTTTTGCTCCTCTGAGGAGGGGGAAAGAAAGTACTTCATGGAAAATGTCCTGGCAAGACAAATAGCCCATTTTCCATAACTGGACAGTGGGAGAGGATGAATTACTGGGAGAGACCTCCTGCTTCTGGGTGTTATCTTCTGATTCTGGTAGTTATCTTTACCGCAAATACAGATTCTCACTCACAAGAGCAGGTTTATCCAAGTTGCGTTTCTCTCTTGGCTGGGACTCTGCGTATTGCAATTCATAAAAAAAAATATTACTCATTCCGGTGGCCTGAATAAGAAGTGAAGTGTTCTGCTGAAAGGAAAGCCTCGTGAGCACTGGGCAACCCTGGTGACTTACGTGGGTCTTAGCCTGGAAAGTCCCTCTGTGACTGAAAACGCCAGAATCTTAAGCATTATGAAGCTTGAGGTTGTTCTGGGGAAGAGGAGCACGAGCCGTTGGCATCTTCTGCCCCGTAACAACACCCTTGATGCTGTGAGGTGTGGATTTTGGGTTTTTTTTGTTGTTGTTTGCATAGAAACCAGTGGGTCCCCTTTGGGTTGGAACATCAGCCTCCTGTTCAGAGAGGAGGATCCATCTAGCAGACCATGGCAGCAAGAGAAACTGGGGACGGGGATGGGCTCCTTGTTGTGCATATCCAGAGGCTGCAGCTCCAGGAAAATCTTATCCCTGGCCGAAGCCTCAAACTGCTACAGCACTATACATAACAAATAGGAGAAATAAATTCTAGGCTTTTCTGCTGTTTATATTGATATAAATGGGAGCTCTGCGGAAGTAAGAAGTGCCTGAGGGCAATAAAATGTAGAATAATGAATAATAATATACTTCTGTATTAACCTTTCTATTACAGCTCTGGCTAGACATCACCTAGGTCACGATCTCCCTGCTGTGGCAGCTGTATAATTTTATAAAAGTGATAACCAGGATACTCCGCCAATATATATCTATTTCCATAATAGAATCTTTATAGCTTAAAATCCCAGATTTGCCCTAAGTATGGCAAACTGCCTTTCCTTGGGCGTCTTTTGTCATATATATAAAAAGTCAAATGTGACATCAGCTAAAATACTTCCTTTCACTCTTATGATCGGCAACTGGCAAAAAAGAAAACAACTGCAAAGCAGTTTTTATGGCACAAAGGGAGTTAATAAAAATCACTCGGTGTTATGGCCTTTTTATTGAGTAAGGAGGTCAAGAAAATATGTGTAGCCTGTCGTAATGGCTCCATGATACCATGTAGTGTGTGGTTTGGGCAACATAATAAAATCTGAAAAGAGACTGTCTTCAAAATTGATCTTATCATTTCATACGTTATGCTTTTATCCCAGATCTAATGTCAGTAAATTAAACTATTTTTGTGTGAATGTTAGGCAAATCACCAACTTATCTGAATAGCTGCTTCCAACTCGCTTGGCATCGATAATCACAGAGAGTGATGATTTACTAGCTGTGTAAATAAAATGTACATAACTAGCAGTTGTTAGTGTGGACATACTTTGACCAAAATAGAGAAGAATAAAGATATCACAAACTCCTAAAATCACTACTCACATGATATCAGGTCAATATGTTGTATTTGCTCATGAGCCGCGTGGGCTGGGAATGAAAACACTTCAGGCGCATGAGAAACGCAGTAGGTCAACAACTCGGTGTTTTAATTAGGCTCAATTATTTTCCTTACTCAAAAACCCCAAAGCCCTCTGAGTTGCTGCTGACACATGAAATAAATGCTTCGCGTGTGTGTGAGTGGTTTGGTAAACAAGAAGTGGCAAAATTATCTTTTAAAAAAATAAAAAATACCTGCTTCATTCACACCGGCAGCACATCCTGAATTTTCATGAGCCACTCACCCGCTGGTCACCTCCTTGGGAGATACTGGGAATGTCCCCTGGCTGCTGCTGGTTTCACTGGAGCCGGTTCAGCATTGGATCCCCTATTTTAATATCTTTCTTTTCCTGGGGGATTGCTCTTTTTCTGGGTCCTACCTTCCCATGCAGCCATCCTTCTCTTCTGCAGCTTTTCTTCTCCCCATCCATGTGTGCCTGATCCCTTCGCCATGATAAATGCCTTTTTCCCCCCGCCTCGGTAGCACAGCTGCCCATGGCAAACCGCATCGTTAGTCTCGAAGCCTGGTTTCTCCTCCAAAGCACGTAGAATTCCCTTGGCCACCTCTGCCAGGGATGCTGAAGCATTATGCTCTCAGGCAGAAAATGGGCAACATGTAACATCAAATGGAAGGAGAGATGTGAGATTAATGCTAGAAATAAATCATCTGGGGGGTGGTTTTGGGTGTAAAAAGCAGCCACGAGTCGGCAAACCTCATTTTCTGGTTCAGGATTGAGCTGCTCTTCTAAGTGTTCCTGACTGTATGGTGCTGGGGCATCCTCCTTCTGTGGGGATTCTCTGGTCCAGGAGGAGCAGAGGGGGGGTTCCTGAGAGGGCAGGGCTGGGTGCTGCACTGGCACCCTTGGGTGGATGGCTGACCCTAAACAGTGCTGAAGAAAATTCCCAGATAATTACCCTCATCCTGATGGAAGGGGATGCTCACGCTGGCCCCGTGAGCATCCCATGCAGCTATGCAGGGTCTCTGGCATCACAGCCAAGTGACACTCATCCCTTCTCTTGTCTGGGCTTCACCAGCCCTCCCTAGTCCTTGGGATCAGGTCCCTCTCCCCAATCGCCCCCTCTCCTTCTCTTTTTAAGTCTGTTTCATCGCTACGTACTTAATATATATATTAATCCTGGGGTGGAAAATAGATGGACCCATTAGGTAGTATCATCTCTCTACATGTAAGAATAATGATTTAATCAAATCACAGTGATATAAAGTAATAAGAGATTTATTTTAATTTGTAAAATCTCATAAAATAACTATCTATATCTCTTAGAGGTATTTGCTGAAAAAAGTGATCTTCTTAAGTATGATCTATGGGGAACATTGGGAAATCACTAAATCTTGTCACAAAAGTGCAGTACTTGGCTGTGTACAAGAGTAGGAAGTGATTATTCCTATTTTTATATTAAAGGATCCAGCTTTTTTGGTTGGGTCATCTGATTCCTTGAGCCCAGAACTCTCCTGTTTCGTGCTACATGTGTAAATTTTCTTAACGTCTTCGGTTCAAAAAGATTAAGCTTAAGCACAGGCTTAATGGTTATTACAGAGAACACATTTGCCTGTATTTTGGCTTCGATGGGTTTGAATCATTCAATGGAAACAAGGAGCAACAGAGGATTCTTTCCACGTACTCAGTCCTGGCGATGGGGGACTTTTCTTCGCCTTAAGTAAGTACCAAGGGAGGACAATTTGCAAAGCCATACTTTTGGGAGGTCTTCTCCAGGGATCTGGCTGTGTGGGAGCAGTCGTGCTGTGATCCAGTGGGTGCTCGGTACTTCCACCCAGTAAGGAATTAATAGAAATTTGTCACCTCTACTTAATTCCATTCCTGTGTCCGTCAGTCACTGGCCCACTTGTCTTGATCAATAGAAAATAATGATAAAAAATGTACGCTCTTTAATGGGGATCTGTATTCCTTCTTCACAATGCAGAGGGATCATTAAAAAAAAAATCAATGAGAATGTTATTATTTGTTATTAAATCTGTAAAGGTTTAGAGTAATTCTGATGGAATTCTATTACGGTTTTATCAAGACCTATTGATTTTTATTCTATTAAGTTATAGAGCACTTTTTCCCAGAGGTCAGGCAGTTTGGCACATCCGTACGGTATAATTTCTCTTTCTGAGCCGTATATATATTGCAGATCTTATTACTGGATATACCCTTTGAAATGCTCTTTTAATTATGAGTAAAACTAGTAGATGTAGGTTTACAGGAAAATGGATTTAGCTTGTATGTACTTAAAACATAGTTTCTAAATTTTCATCTACGTGAATATTTTCCACCAGAAATTTCAGCTCAGAAGGGTGGAATTTGTACTGTCCATTTCTAGAGACCATCCACAAAAGTATTCTTAAGTCTTCTTAAGTCACTAATTTGTCACTAACTAAGTAGAACAGCTGTGGCAGGAGAGTTTTACTAAATGATTTCTCTCAAATGTGGGAAAAATAGGTTAAGTCCCAGCCTTAGCATAGCTCCAGCAGGAGAGGGGCAAGGGTCTCCTGATGTATTTGTTGCATCTTCTGATGTATTTGATGGAGCAGAGACCCACACGTATTTTCTGGTGAGGCTGCAGGCAAAACTTTAATTTGCTTTCAGGCTGTTTCTGGAAGACCCCGGTATGCATTTTTCCAGGTTGATTTTTGGAGATGCTGTGCATCGTGTCAGGATCAGCGGGCTTTGGATACGAGTCATGAACAGCAGGCTCAGAATTAGGAAAACATGTATTCTAGCCAGGTCAGTAGCACACAAAGCTAATACAAGAGACAGATTGACCCCACTCCTAATCTTCTTTCTTATTTGAAAGCATCTGTTTACACGCTGTCTATTTTTATCCCAGAGTGGATGGATTGCTATGCTAATTTAACGATGCCATATGTTTTTCCTCTGACTCAATTTCATTGTGTGGAGTGCCAGATTGAGTCAATTTACCCACCTATTTCAGGGAGAGGAATTGTGGGCTGTGGCGCAAGGAACTTTCTTCTCTCTTCCCATAGAATATGTATTTACTGTCATTTCATACTGCAACGTCAAAAGGAGCCACGTGATTGTGCTCTATAGAGAGGTGATTTGGTATCTGTAAGAGCTTGTTGCTACTGTGTCTCCACCCTCTTCTGCGATGCTGGTACAAGCCAAGTAAAGGGACAAAATAGGTATTCCGAAATTTACATTTTTTGGATACCAGATAATTTTCCTCTGAGCCTCCCAGCATGCAACCAGCACTTTCAGGTCCTCTTTATGACTGGGCTGCTTTATCCAGGTCTCAGATTTGCATAGCATGAATACCTCAAGAACCTTCTTAGTGAAAGGAAAAATTCTTTTATGACCTGAATTGGGGCTGGGATTGCAGTTCTGGAAGGTTATGTGAGAAATACTGCATCTGCGCTGTCTCCCTAAGCAAAAGCTCTGCTGCTGCTCGTTGCAGACTAAAGACAGGCAACTGGAAAGGCTTGGGGAAACTACTGGGCACTAGTAATGGTGGTGAACGTCCTGCTGGTCAAACGTGCTTGTTGTAAGACTGGTATCACCCTCTGAAGAAAATGGGCACAGCTCCCTTGGTGCACAGGGACAGTCATTTTGTGCTGGTATCTTGCCAAGAAGGCCAATGGCATCCTGAGGTGCATCAAGAAGAGTGTGACCAGCAGGTGGAGGAAGGTCATCCTCCCCCTCTGCTCTGCCCTGGGGAGGCCCCATCTGGAGCACTGGAACCAGTTTTGGGCTCCCCAGTTTCAGAAGGACAGGGAACTGCTGGAGAGGGGATAGCAAAGGGCTACAAAGATGATGAGGGGAATAGAACATCTCTCTGATGAGGAAAGGCTGAGGGACTTGGGTCTCTTTAGTCTGGAGAAGAGAAGGCTGAGGGGCATCTGGTCAACACCTAGAAATACTTCAAGGGTGGGTGTCAGGAGGATGGGGCCAGGCTTTTTTCAGCGGTGCCCAGAGACAGGACAAGAGGGGAATGGGCACAAACTTGGCCATAAGAAGATCCATCTAAACAGGAAGAGGACAGGCTGCCCAGAGAGGTGGTGGAGTCTCTGTTTCTGGAGGTATTCAAACCTGCCTGGACACATTCCTATGGGACCTGCTCTAGGAGGACCTGCTCTGGCAGGAGGTTGGACTAGATGATCTCTAGAGGTCCCTTCCAACCTAACTGTTCTGTGATATCTACCTATTGATTTGCTGCCATTATTTGTATGCACAAAGGTTTCTTTAGGCTCTAAGGAGTGATCTCAACTTTGAAAGAGAAGAGCGGAGAGGAGAGTGCTTAAACATGGCAAAGTGCCCGGGGAAGTCAGTGCTGTGATGTTGCTTTTGGTCTAAAGTTACCATTGCTTATTGGGAAAGTAAGTATTTTTCAGAGTTCTGTACTGTGTTGTGAGAAAAATCCATTAGCAGAAGAGAAGTGTTTCTTCTCTCAAGATCTCATAATTTTTGAAGGGGTATTGTGTGAGCTGTTAAAAGATATTTGGCTCACTCTTAAACTGTGGGACTTGATAGAAAAAAAAAATAAAAGTCCCTGTTCTATGGCAGGACAAATTTTGTTATCAGAATTAATTTAAATCGCATAACTTTGTAGTAGAGTTTTCATTCTGTTTATTTTTTCCTCTTGTTTTATAAGCCTTTGGATATACCTTTTCTTTCAGCGCTATACACACACCTGTGTTTGTATATAGGGGGGTGTGTGTATACACAGTGATGTACATTTCTGCAAAAATACGTAAATAAAGCCGAAGCAAAATCTGTTTCTCTTCTGGCAAGTTGGTGAGGTGCTAAAGGAAGATGGAATATAGTTAAGAGCCATGGGAAAGCTCTGAACTAGTCACCGTGACACAGCGATGTGGTAGTTGTTACGTGGTTTCTTCCAGTGAGTACTCTGTATTTTCAAAAAAATAAAAATAGGAGACTCAAGGGCTTCACATATCTTTGTTGCTCTTCAGCTCAGCTATTAGAAATTACAATTTTTTTTCCCCTGTTACTTTAATGTTGGACTTGTATGTCATTTTTACCCTGTCAGGGCTGCAAGCTACTTGTGGCCACGTGGCTTCGCTGACAAACTGACTCTCGCGGGTCTGAGGAAGGAAATGTTCTCTTTTCCCTCCACTTCAGGGTGCCTGATCCAAGCCTCTGGTAAATGGTGGGGATTCAGGTACCTCTTGGAAGTTTTGCTCTCCCCGTTTATCTGTTCCTTTGTGAAAGGAAATGAAGGGAAAACTATACTCAGTGAAAACAATGTGGTGTGCTGATGACAGCCAGTTCCGTCAGCTGAAACTGCCTCCTCTGGAGGTCTGCAGAGGTTAATTACAAAATTAGTTGTATTGAGCTCAGCCCAATATCAGCTGCCCCATGCTGTTTATTTTCATTCCTTATAGGTATATACCTATTCCGTGCTTTTTTGCTTGTAACTCTTATTATTATGTTAATCTCTCTTTTACGTCTATCTTACCGAGCTTTATACCTTCCAGTTAGCAGCAGAGTAATTTACTTGCAAGATGCAGCTGATTAGATAAAACGTGCAGTGGATTTCCTTTCTTCCTAGGGTCATCTCCTGTGGATAGAGCTGGGAACGTGCGCTGGGTGCTGAAGGAGACAGAGTATTTGTTTTCCAGGCTGCGGTACTTCCCGTGAGCCAGACTTCAGCTTTCTGCCTCTTTCTTTCTTTCCCCAGGGTTCGACGCCTATTTTACCTCCCGCACCCTGGAGAACAACAGGAGGAACGTGTGGTTTGCAGAGTACTGGGAGGAGAACTTCAACTGCAAGTTGACCATCAGCGGCTCAAAGAAGGAGGACACGGACCGTAAATGCACAGGTGACTTCATTCGCTTCGCCCTCCTCATGCTGCCGAGGGATGACTGCGTGGCTGATGTAAGGAAGCTGGGCTGGGGACAGATTCGAAAAATAAATTTAATTTTTATAGGCTGTACAGAAAATGGAACAGCTGCATCAGCCTTGCAGGACAAGAGAAATAGATAGAAAGAAATTAAAAAAAAAAAAAACCAACAAAACATTCTTCTGTTTCTTCCTCTTTCTGGCTGTTCATCCAGCAGGAAAATCAATATTTTCCATAGGACACAGAAGTACTTTTGTTTGAGTGCAGGGTGCCTTGGGGGTCTTCTGTTAGTTTGCTTTAGAGGGAGAATATTTGCACAACCTGTGCCTTGTCACCCATCTGCACATCACAAATTGGCCACCTACTGTGTCAAAGCACCATCTGCTCCCTGCCATGCTCCGACAAATGTCTGTGTTTTAACTGAACTTCTGAGGGAAATGCACCTGGAGGAGAGTGTCAGCAGTGAGTGAAATGGTTTCACTTTAGGTAGCGCAAAATTGTTGATCGGATTTTTGTTCTCACTAATGTTATTTAAGAAATTGGGGTTAAATAGGTTTTTGCAGCCTCAGCTCAGTCTTGCTTCTGACAGACCTTTAGCTGCATCTTGTTTGACCTCTGTTATTTTCCAGTGGCCAACAAACCCACTCCTCTTTTCCTTTCATGAGGTACCACCCATCATTTGAAATACCCTCTTTTTCCAAGAATTTCTCTTTCTGATCACGTGGAGATTCAAGGAGTTATTCTTAGTTACAGACGTGCCCAGGTAACGATGGGGGTGATTGTGTTTTTACCTGAGTTATGCATGTCTCAGCACAAACACCGTCATGATGTGGGTGATACAGCTCATTAAACTTAAAGAGCTTATTTTGAAAAGAAATTATGGGTGAGACGCCAGTTCTTGGAGTCATTCAGACGTGGGCCTGACCAATTGCTACCAGATGACGCACAGGGACATTACAGTTTAATGATTTCTGCTGAATGAAGATGTTAGCTTGAGGGTACCTGTCTAGAAAAAAGATCTCTAAAACTCAAAAAATGTGGGGAGTTTGCCCCAGGTCCCTTGTGAGGCTGCCTGTGGGCGTGAATGTCTGTAGTGTGGGGTTGGGGCATTTGCTCACAGCTTAAAATGCAGTGGACAGGCTTCATCCAGAACAAATCTCCTCGGAGGGAGATGGCAAAGCCCATAACACCGCCTGATGCCCGCTTCACCCTTGCCTCCCTTCGCCTTCCCTTCCCTTGCCTTTTAATTTTTCATAGCAGCAGTTTAAATGTGTTATGTTGAATAATCGCCTTGAATTTTGATCAAAGGAAATTAGTTCATAGGGAGGATATGTTTTACTTTGTTGGAAAAAAATTGATGAAAACCTTCCATATTTCATATCATCTGCTTTTGGTTTCAATTCATGGTTGGGAGTAGGAGTGCTGGGCGTAGAAACATTGCAGTTACCTCGGGAATACACAGCTGTTAAATTTGCTGTTTGGAATCTCCCCCAAAGGCTGGAATTTGACTAAAAATGGCTGAAGGATCTTTAGGATAATTTCTAAAAGTGCCTTATGACCCTTATTGTTTGTGCTATTATTTTATTATGGTTGCTCCATTTTATTATGCTTGTGTGTGCCTGGTGTGAAGGTAAAAATGGTGTTCGGCCTTCCTTCAGCACAGATTCAGCAGGAACAGTGGGGTTCAATGGGCAACTGACCCTATCGAACTAAAATATTGCATTATAGCTCGATATGGTTCCAAATGACATGCCCTGATGTCTTCCTTCCCTCTTCTGCAAACTGAAGTAAATTGTGCATCAGAAAAAGCATTAGCTTTGAGTTATATTGCAAGCGGGAGAGTCTTAATGTCCCACTGATGGGATAATATTATGGATGATCATCGTCGTTATTTTAAAATTTTGATGGGTGATTTGTAATGCAAGCGAGGTGCCAGGCTACAGGGCACAGCTTTCTGACAGCCCTGGTGCCAGGCGTGGGAGGCTCCCACTCCAAGGGGAGATGCCCCTTGCAGGGACCACCTCTGCTTGTGACTGTGGGCTGCCATCAAGAAGAAAACCTCCATCGAGAAGAAAACCTTCTCCAAGAAGGCACCCAGTGGGCAGCTTGCCTTTTCATATTACAGCTCTCCAAGATATTTGTATACCCAGAACTTCTGCATTAACATCATTTATATTTACTAAGGCATGAGAAGACTTTGCCTGATTTGGATGGGTGGGATGTAGAATGAGAAAATGAAAATACATTTAGCCCACTCCACTGTATTTCTAAATAAGATTAAATACAACACATCTCTATAACTAATAACGCTGTTCCTAGCGACTGACTTATTTTGGCATGGTTCAGGGCACAATCCGGTGCTGCTGGGTTGTCCTGCTGCCACAGACAGATGATTTCTGCTGGGATGCAGGACATTCCAAGCTGGTGTGTGCAGATATGTCAGGAACAGCCCAGTCCCTTGCTCCCCGCCAGGGTTTCTTATGCAAAAGTGATAGAATTTCAGGCATGTGCTGCCTTCTGGGCTTTGGAGTGGCTGCCTCTGCCCTTGGGAGATGCTGTGATTTGCTTCTGAGGACACTTCATCAAACTGTGTGGGGAATCCAGTGTAATCCCTGAAACTGCTTAATAGTAACAAGCAACGGGTTTAGGCAGTTTATTGTTTTATTTCTTGCTGTTCATATTTAAGAATATTGGAGGGATTCACTTCAGTCACAACAGGCCACATCAGGCTAAAGTAGGAATAATTTGGGAAAAAGTAGTTTGTAGTACTGTGCGTTACAGTAAAAATGGGGTTTTATAGGAAAGGATTAACATAAGAAAACAGCTGTCTCTGCAGAAGAGAATAGTGCTGTAGTGCACAGCTCTGATTCTGCAAAGGGAGCCATGGCCAATGCTCTGCCCACCCCACGTTATGTGCAGGGACGGGGTCTGGGCTTTGATTGTGAGCTCAGCTGAAGGTATTTTCCTGTAAAAAAAGCCAAAGCATAAACAAAATACCCCAACAAAATAAAACACACACACAAGAAAACCCTAAACAAACAAACCCCAAGCCCATTGTAGTGATGTTTCCTGTGCCATGAGATTTATGGAGTTAGAATTAACAGAAGATAAAGCAAGGAATATTTTTTTGTGCATATCTTACCATGAAACAGGCTGGTCATAAGTTTCAAAGTGATTATTGAAATAAAATATCCAGTGCTGAATGTTTAATTGCATCGCACTGGAACATCTCCCTGCCGGCAGGTTGCTCTGCTGAGGGCAAGCATCGGTGTGGTCACCCTGTGGATGCTCCCTGGTCCAGCAGCAGCATCCCAGCCAGGGCTCACCTGCAGCAGGAGAGGTGCTCAGCACAGGGATGAGAGAATCTGGAGTACTTGGATGCACCCTCTCCACCCGGAGCATCTGCATCGTTCCCAACCTGCCTCTGTGGTCAGGAAGGCAATGGCAACACTTGTCTGTGCTCACTTATTAAACATTGCTTTTAATTCAGATAGCTTTACACTCTAGGAGACTTAATGAAGTGATATAAGGGTGATGTCACCTTGGATGTCATTTATCAGGATTTAGATTACTCGGAGAGCTTTTCTAATTATCTGCAAGTGTAATCAGTCTGGAGGTACGGCCCAGAGGATGGCTCAGACAATGACTTGCTCTGGAGAAGACGCTGGGAGAAAGCTCCCTGCAAGATGAAGTGACACAAATTAAGCAAAAGGGTTTGTAAAAGAGGGACAGTTGTGTTTAGAATTTAAATTGGAACAAGGGAAAGTGCCTCAGAGGGACCCGTAGGCAGGAGCGGTCTCCGAACTCCTTATCCTCTTGGTTGTAAGGAATCTGATAACAGAATCCTGCCTTTTTTTCACCAACAGTCAAGAAGGTTTGTGCTATGAAGCCATGTGTTTGGGAAAGAAAACTAATGAGAAACAAAAGATGTACAAACAGCAGAGTCTGAGGCTATCAGAATATTATTTATAATTTGACTACAAAAAGTGATCTAGTACATTCAGAGATTAACAAAGTGCAATTTTCTACAGGAAGATAGATAGTTTTCCAAGTGCTATCAACGTTCCTCGTCTCAGGAAAAAAATAAATCGTCTGAGATGTTTCATGCAACTTAATGGCAGATGGCCAATATCTGAAGCATTTTTTAAACGAATGCCAGGAGCCGCGGTGTGTGTGATTCACTTTTTATGAGAGCAGCTCTCTGGCATTCACTAGGATGAATATCTATTGGACTTGAGAGTGTCAGAAGACCTTAACTGTCCGTGGTGCCGTATAAATCATGTCAGGAAGAGGGGCTAAATTTAGTTGGATTCCCATGGACAGTGAAGAGGGCTGTGCGGGCAGAAAGTGGTCCATCTCCAGCCCCGCTCAAGGTTCGGGTTGGCAGGTTTGTACAAATGATGCAGAGGTGAGAGCGGGGCTTGAGGATATCACTGCCTCTGGGTCCTACAGCAATTACCAATAATTCCTCAGAATTTCAGGGAAAAAAAAAGCCATTTTAGGAGGATCCAGACCATCCACAGTAAATTTCTCTTTTGTCCAAGAACCTGCAGCTTGAAAACCCTCTTGTCTCTTGTTGCAGGTGTTCTCCGCACGAGTGTACCTTGAAACGCCTTTCCAAGGCTGCACAGGGGCTGAGCCACTCAGAGAGCTCCCTTTAGTTATCGGCCAATTTTCTCTGCATCAAGACAATTATTTTTAATTTTTTTTTCCCACAGCTGTGTTTCATAAAGGTGGGGGAATGTTATTACTTCTGTGCCTAACTCAAAGACAAGTTGACCACCTCCTAAGATCTGTGCTCAGGCAGCTAAGACTGGGGAGGTTCAGGCTTTGTTGCTGTCCTTCTTAATATTTTTTTTTTAATAGAACAAAATAATAATTAAAAAAGGGAATTTTTTGTTTGGTTAGTTGGGTTTTTTTCCCCAAATCTTGGCTAATTATGTCAGGTATTTCTACCCAAGCAGGTACTTTTGTCAATGTCCACCACCATCTCCTATAAGAAGACCTACCCAGGCAGTAGACTGGAGATGACTCCTAAGCAGCAGTCAAGGGGCTGGAATGCAGAGATACTTTGAAGTAAGGTTCGTTGTCATGAATCCTGTATACAAATGGTGAAATAATTTGCTTTGGGGCTGATACTCATCTCAGATGCCCTTTCCCAGCTGCCTGTGGCTGCAGCAGAATTTACACTCCTGTGACTCGGCGTGGATTTTCTGCCCAGGTTTTTGTGGTGGGTAATGGATGACACAAGGGGCGAGTGAAAAGGCTTTTGGTTTGCTCTTGTTACGGAGAGTGCTTGAAGCATTTTCTCCTCCAGAGTCTGGGGTATGAAATGCGTGTTAATGCATGTGTGTGAAGGTACGTAATACTTCGGCGAAGAAAGGATAAAGATGAAAATTTATCTTCTCTGACTTGCCCTGCAGACTGCGAATGGGGTTAAAGGGCAGACCAGGATGGGAAATTTATCTTCTCAATTACATCCCATGCTCTGATGCAGGTCTGTAAGTGGTCTAGGTGGTTGTTTTCCTGCTTTGCTGGCATGGCCTGCCTCTTCCTCCCTTCTTTCTCAGTAACATTTCCTTGCTGCAGAGTGGCTGATCTGTGTTTTTGTAGTGTGTTTCCATTGACAACTTCTGCTTTTTCTCCTCTTGCTGCTGGGGGTTGACTTTCTGATGGTGATTGTTATAGGCTGCCTCTCAAGGGTAGGACAAAAAATACATCCAAGACACGTCTCAGACTGCTCTCCAATAAAACGTTTCTTCCCAAGCCCAGCTCGTCTCTGGGCAACTCCTTGGAACTGACAGAGCTGTAGGTGTAGCTCAGAGACACCAAGACTCAGGTGAGGATTCGTAGTTATCCGATGTTTGACTTGAATTTGAAACCCAGGATTTGAGTTCTCTATTTTTTTCCCCAGGTTGCATTGTATCTTATTTTGTGAACGCTTCAGTGATCTTCAGAGTGCCTGAATGCATCAGTGCTAAGACTCACGAGAAAGTTGACTTTTCTCTCTGAACAATGTGATGCGCACAAGTCTAGGAGCAAACGAAGCCCATTAGGCACTAGCTTGCAAGTCAACTGGCTGCGTGCAACTCTTCCTAAACAAAATATTTTCCATCTAATATCAAATTGTTTATGCATGTGTTATAGCTTAATGACCTCTGCGTTTTCATTTCAAAAAGTTAATCTCATTGAGCATGGTAGACACTTCAAAATACATATACCTGGGACTCCTAAAGAAACCTTGCAATGGTTGGTTCAACCAGCATTAAACCAATCTTAAGGAGTTTATTCTTAAGGTGAAGCAGTTTTGTGGATTTCTAAACTCTATTATCTTTCAGAAGTGCGTTTCTTAGAATCATTTATGTTTCTAGATTGCCACAGTGATTTGCCAACAAGGCCCCATGATTCACATCCCTGTCAGTAAATACATACATATTCCTCTATTTGCAAATTGCGTTTTTACCCAAGTGCTCAAATACAAAGATAGCTCCAGTTTAGGCCTTTTAATCTTTAAGAAGTGCTGCTTCTATACATTTTGTGTGATCACCATCTTCCCTGGCAATTATTGCTCCGGGAAGCTTTCTTCATTTGCACGCTCACGTTATGAAGCTGTGAAGTGTCAGTGATTTACATCGGTGTCGGCCAGCCCAGTGCCCATGTTTTTATGATTCCAGTGCTTCAGCATTGGAATAGAAATGAGCCCTATTGCGTATGTTCTAACAGGAATGTTTAATGCACAGAAAACCTCTCAGGTAAGCGAATTAGGTTGGTTTTCTAATCTAAAAATATATTCTCTCAGATACACATACACACATGAGAACAGAAATGGTACGGTGAATCAGTGTAATTGAAGAAAAAAAAATCACTTTGTGACAGATAAAAGCGGATGGAGCTTCATAAAACTCATTGCATCGAGGCTTTCTAAAAACTGCTGAATTATTTAATATTGTTATTTCTGGTGTTAGAATAACGATTCTTCAGTAGGACTTTCTGCTGCACTGTACTCCCTTTGGTTTTTACTTTAATACATAAGAGTGAAGACCAGTTACAGTGCAGGAACATTTATTTTTTTTAATTTTTATTGCTGTCCTAGATGAGGAATACGCTGTAAGGCATAAAACCAGCTTGATTTCCAAAGTTTGCAAGGAGAGTGTTAGCTGATTAGATGCTGTTAAAGCTGACTGCATCTGCTTTCTGCTGGTTTTGGTGGTGTCCCTGGAGTCAGTTCAGCTGTGTCTCTCTGTTGCTCTGTACATGTACTGTTGCAGAAGCCTGACTGTGGGTCAAGTGCCACCAACTTAAGAAAAAGAAGCCTTTCTAGTTAAAAAAGTTTTCCCTGCTTGTTATTGGCATAGGATATTTGGTCTGACTTCCAGATTCGTTGCATAATATGAAGTTCTCTCTCCATCAGAGTGGTGGGAGGCTGTGGAGCTGTGCTGGCACTGGGGGTTGCAGAGGAGATCAGGGAGAGGAATTTTTTTAGCTGTTAGAAATAAAGCCGAAATGTCACATAGAGCATCAGGGGGTGGGGGATCTCCCTTTCTGGGCTGAGCTGCTGCCCTGATGCTGCCGGCTTCCTGGGGCCTGGAGGAGCTGCCGTTCAGGCTGATAGCTTATCCCAGCAGAGAAGGATGCTCGTGTGTGGTTCGCAGTAGAAACTTGAAAGTTCATCTGCTTTCCCCGAGAAAATCCACGGGGCTTGGATTGATGGTCTTGAGATAAAGGCTTTTGTCTATAATGAGATCTTCTAAATTAGGCTTGGGCTGGATACACCGCCATAACTACAGAGCGGTATTATTGGATCTCGTATTTCTTTGTATCATGACAATACATGGATTATATTGCAAAGAGGCCTGATTGTCATACTCTGCTTGTTTAAATTACCATATTTACTGTAGCAGATTGTTAGTTTTTTCCCTCAATCCCCGGTGCTCAGCTTCTTTCAAATAAAGGGCTTAGTTGGGAAAGCTTTCAGACCTGACGCCTCCTGTGCATGCGGCAGTGTCTATAGCATGAGTTAATTTGATTTTGGGTGCCCCGGGCGCACGTACTTGTCTATCGCAGGTGGATCTGTTTGAGTTTGAGCTATTGTAGATGTTTCTGGAGCTCCAGGAGAGCAGCTATTGCAGCTGCATGGGGTGAGCTCTCAGCATGGCATGTGGCTGGGGGGACCGTTGGCATCGTTAGGAGGTGGCATATCTGGGCCCTCACACCGCTATTGACTAATAAGTGTCATGGATACCTCCCTGCTCGCAGGCTTCAGGTTTCCAATGATGCTCAATACGCTGGAGATGGATGAAGAGTATATATATTTCTTTTTCTTTCTTTTCTTTTCTGTCAGCACTTAACCAGCTGCTGAATCCTAACTTGTAGAAATAATAGCTCCTTGTTTGATACTGGGAGCATTCCGCAATCTTTAAATTAAATCTCTTGTTAATGATGACTATCACCGGGTTCTCAGCAGTGCTATTATGTAAGTTCCCTTTGAAAATGTGTTTAATCCTTCAGAAGCGGAATCCATGTCTGAATTCATCTAAGGCAAGCACCGATGAAGTGGGATTTTGATGTCTGTCTGAATTATGTGCCATAAAAATTGTCCTTCCAACACTATTTATACACCACAACGCGTCTCCTCCATTACGTGGCGATCAACGCCGAGCCCGGAAAAATCAACTGAAGGAGAGCGGCTGAGAAAACATAAAGTGAAAAATGATGTTGTCGAGATCCTTTAGCGTACAAGGAGGTGTTAAGCAGGAGTCCTTAAACTTGCATTTCATTTCGATGTCATCTGAAGGAGACTGCACAAGAGGGCTTCTTTTCCTCTGTATTTTCAGTACTCAGGGTTTGGGCTTTTTTTTCTTCTCTTTGTTGCAGTGTTTTTTCTCTTTGTGAAGATTCGCCTGAAGCAAGAGACCTGGCTGCTCAATCTCTTAGGAATCACGATGATGAGCACTTGAGACTCTAGTAGGAAGTGAGGTTAAATTATTTGTCATCACCTTCAAATAGATCTTTTGGAAGCAGAAAAGGCTCATGTCAATAAATTGCCTTTGTGTTTCATCCTCCCCCTGCCATCCCAAGGCACTCCATTGCAAATCCATGCCACAAAAGTGCATTCTCTGGAAATCACTTTGTGCGCACGTGTCTCGGGCGTCAGCTACTTCGGAGCTGAAGAAAATAACATTATTGCACAGCTCCTGAAGATCACCAAGGTAAAAAAAAAAAATTGAAAAAAAAGAAAAAAAAGAAAAAAGAAGCAGCCTTTAAAGAGCAGTGGGGTGGAGAAGAGAAGAAGATTTGCACATCGTTTATGTTTACCTTATGTTCTTTCTCGCAGCTCATGGCATCACGGAGGGTCCATGGTTTCTTGCTGCACCCAACACCTGAGGTCGTACGTTGGTTCTTTCTCTTGTACCACATTTTGCTCCTCTGAGGTCCCCTTGATATCCTGGTGTAGCTGGGCTGAACCCTGCCAGGGGACACACACAGCACCGGCATCGCTGCTTGTGTCTGCAAGGAACTATTGACTTCTCCTCCAGGAGTAATTAATAATCAAATTTCTATATGACCGTCTACACAGGAGCTATTTCTCGAGCATGTGGTAAAACTCCCTGCTTGGCTTCCTCAAATGAATTTCAGAGTGGGACATATTCACCAGACTAATGTTGAGGTTGGAATTAGACCTGTGCCCATCACTTAGGTTTTCCCCTCTGAAACTGGATTTTGGGCCTGATTTGCTGTTCACTGGGTTACTGTGGTGGTAGTTTGATGTAAACTAGAGGAAACGCTCTTCAGTCAGGCCCATTAATGTAGATGTTTTTCACTTGATTTTTGGTGTTGGAGTCTGAAGACTTTTTGACAAATGCCAAATGTGACAATTGCTTTGCAGGTGTCTTTGCTAGCTCACATTTGGGCTAAAATTCTAAGTGCAATGGTCTCTTTAAAAGGTAACTCAAGCTATGCTTACATGAAGGACAGCACACACTTATTCTAATGGTATAAATTTATGCATGTTTGCTGGGTGGGCAGTTACATTTGGCTCCAGACCCGGACTTGACACAAATTCTCACTGTTGAATACTCAACTAACTGGCTGTTTCCAGTAGAGGAAAGCATTCTTGTCACTGGAAATTCTATTCAATTTTTCAAATCTTTATTATTTTCATGATTGGACACCTTTAACATTGCTCCTGGTTGTTTTTTTTTTCTTTTTTAAGTGGATTTTCTCAGGTTCCTTTCACAGATATCTTCATTGCTGAAGGTTTTCTTTCTGCTGTGCATTTGGCCAACTGTGCTTCTGGAACTTAATATGCCTAATCAGTATTGTTTGTGCGCAGCATTTCAACCCCAGATTCACTTCCCTTGGCACGCGTTCTCTTGCACTGCTAATTTGGTTATGTAGCTGAGCTGAAACCACTTAAAGGCATTTTCCTTGTCAGGGCCTGGAAATGTAATACGGTCTGTAATCAGTGAGAGGGGAGGGAAACAATGAAAAGGACAGTGCTCGGATCTTTGCAGGCTGGGAGCTCTCTGAGCCTGCTGAAGCGTTTGCAGGATTTCAATGTTTCCAGGGTAGTTTTGATTCGAAATTGAGGGGCTTTCACGGAGGTTTTCTCAATCCTAATTCACAGATTGAGTGGATCTGACATCAATGGTGCAGTTTGGTAATTAGGGAGAGAAACAAAAAAAAGGGGAAAATTGTCGATAATTAAATGTGCTTTTATACAGTGGTTATATCTTTTCTCATCTTCAAGCAAATCACCTGTGAACCTACTTAGATGTCCTTTGTGCTTGTGGAGTTTCAGTCAGAAGGTGATGATGTCTTTGTGTTTGTTCATAATTCTCATCCACTACTTCTCCACTCAGAGAAGAAAAAGGATTATTTGAGACTAAGGGGTATTTGGAGGTCAGTTCTTTGGGTTTTTACTCTTTTAGTGGATCAAATACAGAAAATATGGTGCTACAGTGCAGAAATCATAGAAAGCACGATTTTTGCTGGTCCTTGTTGAGTTGTAACAAGTTTATTGAAGTCATTGTGTGTTAACTACACCCTCACTGTTGGATTGGGAGTCATATTGTTGGATTGTATATGGGATGTGTGTGTACACTATTGATGTACACAGTAGTGTGTATATTTTCTACATATATTTATAAACAAAAGATGTGTTTGTATAAATATATTAATTATAATACATTTAATTATACTTTAAATATTCATTTAATATTTAAATATTTGTATGTAATATATACATGTGTTGAGATATGGTATGGTAGACAGTGTCCCAAGGGGAGTCAGGTTGGAGAAGACCTCGGTTGCTCCCTGAGGATGGATTTTTTTGGGAGAGAAGAGGCTCGGGCTGGACAGCAGGGACTGGTGAGGGCAAAGCTGCCGTTGATGAGTGCAGGAAGGAGAGACACAGACATTTTAACTGAGCAGCGAGAGGAAAATGGGTTTCTGGCCTCTACTAAAAACCATTAGTTCTCACAGTCATTAACAACTTGATTTCCTTTCTTTATTGGTATCAACCAGCTAATTTAAATTCACTCATCTCTATTTCTAATTAAGGTTGTTAACAAAGGAGTTTTCCCCACTTGTGTCCTACTCTGATTTAAGGTCTCTAAAATATTTGCGAGAGATGACTCCAAGGGCTGGTCTCTTGGAGCTCCTGGCAGTGCCCAGACCTGCAGATGCTGCAGGAAGGTGATTGAGACTGATGTGAGGTTCGAAAGAAGTGTGATGCTGGCGGTGGAACAGGCGGGATGTGGTGTTGCCACCCTCAGAAAATAATAGATTGCACTTCTGCTGCTTTAATCGATGCAGCTCAGAACACTTGTCGAGCAGTAATTACTTTTCACGAAGCCCTGTTGAGATAGGTAAGTATAATCACACATTTTGCAGCTGGACAGATTGAATCATGCAGGTGTTACTTGGCCACAGTGAAACAAGAAGTTAGAAGATAACTTCAGGAAAAAAAAATTTAAAAATCAAAGATTTATGATTCTTAACTTGTTGTGCCTTGTTTTAAGCTCAAAAAATATTGTTTGTTTTCTGCTTGATTGTGGAGGCACCCAGTTGTCAGTTCACAGCCATGCAAACAAGAAGGCCACCTTATTGCCTGGTTTTACAGTCATGTCACATGGTTACGTGTTAGGTTCACCTTCTTTGTCGCTGCTGTTGAGTTCTTTTGGCCCTTTGTGGTTGGATATCTGTGTTCTGATAGAACACAAAGCATCTCCCATCTCTCAGACGTTTCAAGCCTTGGCCCACTGAATGAGAGCGTCTCTGAGCAGAGGGTTTGCCGTTCCTGACATGCTGTGGCCATCAAGGGATGTCTCTCAAAGCACTGCTTTTCCCCCATTGCCATTTGGGTGGCATTGTGTTTGGATTCCTTAAGTTCTTGCCTGCTGAAATGTTTAAAGTGGGTTCTGAAGGACATTTTGGTCTCTGCAGGTTGGGGGGAAGAGGGGGTACGTAGTAAATGCAAACACTCTGAGCTTCCCGAGGTGGCATGTCCAGTCCATTCACTGAAGCACCCTTCTGCTGGCAGCTGAAGGGATTCTTTCTTCCCTCGGTCTGGCTCTGTCTTTCATTTAGAGACTGGGATTTACAACAGAACAAACCATCAGACTTTAAAATAGCAGCTGTGCTGTATTTTCAACGCTTTCTTCTCTCAAAGACACACTTTGGGAGCATATGGTGTCTGATGGCGTCTCTCTCTGAGCTGGTCCCTGTAGGTTAGAGCTTCACGTTTGTGATTGTGGTAGGATTTGTTTCTCTGCATTATGGTAGAATAACTTGCAAGAAGAAACATTGACGGTTGTACTATCAAGAAAGAAGGTTTGTTTTAATTAGTAAAACTATAACTCAAAATGTTTTATCATGTTGACTAAAACACACAGCTCCTGAAGCATGCTCCAAGAGGTTGAAGTTGTATTTGATATCAGGAGAACACTGTTCCTTACTGTCCCTCTCTCTGTGTGTGTGTGTTTTGTTTTTAACACGTAGGACAGGAGCGAATCGGCAAGGACTCTCACTACGAGCAGGAGGGGAAGGTGCAGTTTGTGATTGACGCTGTCTATGCCATGGCCCACGCTCTCCACCACATGAACAAGGACCTCTGTGCCGACTACCCCGGCGTCTGCCCCGAGATGGAGCACGCCGGGGGCAAAAAGCTGCTCAAGTACATCCGCAGTGTTAACTTCAACGGTGAGCTGGCCATATTCACCCCCGGGACTCTTCTGCTTTCTATCTGCTGTTTTTCATCCAATGCAGATCAAAGCTTTTTTATGGTTTTGCTATGGCAGGAGACCATGTTTATTCTAGCATCTGTTTGAAAACATCATGTTTTAACCGAGGCAAATGGGCTGCTACTGTCCAGAGACAGGAATCGCTGCTGCGATTTTAGGAGATCTTCCAAAAGACTGATTTCCTGTGGGAGAAATAGCTGGGTAAAAGCCTGAGCTGGTCTCTGGCTGTGCCTGTTGAAGCCCCAGAATTTTGATAGCATAACACATGATATTTCCTTCTTCTTTATAATTTTTCCTGAACTCGGTTTAGCTACATGACAAGAAGGGAGAGGAAAGCTAAAGGGCCAGGTCCACTTGAAGAGCCAGAACTATGTGATTTTGAGTAGCTATTCCAACCTTCATTCCCCCAGGAAGACTTCAGGGGAAACAAAACGCAGAATGTGGATGGGAGAATTTTCTCTCTGGCTGGTTACCATTTACCCATCTGTGCTTCCCAGGTGTGGCAGTGATGGCTGCAACACCAACCCTGTGTTTCCTCCAGTACAATGGACCTTGGTGCATTTTTCTCTTTGTTGCATTGTGTGAATATCAGCAGGTTGTGGGAGGCGATTCTCCCCCTCTGCTCTGCTCTTGTGAGACCCAGCTGGAGTCCCGTGTCCAGCTCTGCAGTCCTCAACACAGAAAGGACATGGACCTGGTGGAATGGGTCCAGTGGAGGGCCGCCAAGATGATCAGAGGGCTGGAGCACCTCTGCTGTGAGGACAGGCTGAGAGAGCTGGGGCTGTTCAGCCTGGAGAAGAGAAGGCTCCGTGGAGACCTAATAGCAGCCTTCCAGGATCTGAAGGGAGCTCCAGGAGAGCTGGGGAGGGACTCTTGGTCAGGGAGTGTAGTGATAGGACAAGGAGTAACAGTTTTAAATTGGAAGAGGGAAGATTTAGATTAGATCTTAGGAGGAAATTCTTTGGTGTGAGCGTGGTGAGACCCTGGCTCAGGTTGCCCAGAGAAGTTGTGGCTGCCCCATCCCTGGAGGGGTTCAAGGCCAGGCTGGATGGGGCTTGGAGCAATTTGGTGTGGTGGGAGGTGTCCCTGCCCAGAGCCAGGGGGGTTGGAACTTGATGATCTTTGGGGTCCCTTCCAACTCTGACTATTCTATGATTCCAAAATCGCCTTGTTCCATATGTTTTACTGTAATTTTATTGGTTTCATTAACAAACCCTGGTTTCATTGACCCGCAACCAGCCCAGAGGTGCCAGAGCAGATCTCTTACAGCAGCTAACATCGCAGCAACCTAATGTTATTTCCCCTCCATACACCTTGCAAATGTGCTTACCAGGAGGTCTTACTGCTCTGCCCTACCTCTGCATGAGAGGGAGATCCGAGATTCAACCAGGAACCAAAAAGTTACACCTCCACATTCATATTTACAAGAGGTTTAGGGAAGTACCGAAAAAATACTGTAACTGCCTGGGAAGAGGGGTCTGCACCAGCTTCACATCCTCGTTGGGCAACGTGGGGAAGCGTTCCCTGCTGTGACCTACTGATAAACGCTTTTATTAATAAACTTAACAAAACCCACACATAGCCAATAGGACCCGGGAGATTTAAAGGTAGGAACACAGATGGCATTTCATTGTCGAGCTTGGTCATTTTGTGCCAAGGATATTTTTCCTTCCCGTATAAATCATCTTATAAACAGCAAGGTGAATATGAGGAGGATTTAATTTCTTTCCTTGAAATAAGTGGTGTTAACTGCATCCAGGAGCCAATTTTGAGATGAACGACTTGAGGAGGCCTGGAGAGTTCTGCTTTCTTCATTCTGGAAGGTTAATTACAAAGGACAAAGCTCCTGTAGTAGTGCAGCGTTCATGTCTTGCATCGCACTTGAGACATTTTGATACTGAAAAGCAGCTCGTGCATGGTCATCTCTAGACAGTTCTTGAGTCCAAAGTTACTGAATGGTCATCTAATCATTTTAATAGGGCTGAGAAATAATTTATGAGAAATGGGGTGTCCAGCTAATGTTGCCTACTGTCTGGCTCCAAGAATTGGTTTGCACCGACTGTGGGTTCCTTATTTGTGTTTCCTTGGTGAAGCTTTTAAAAGATGCCTTTTTTTTCCTCAATTTGTGATAGATTTACGTGGCCATATGGTGTTTTCCTTTGTTTGTACACGTGGAACTCGTGTCCAGCTCATGGACTGAAACTCTGGTTTGATTTTTAGTGTGGGAAGGAGAATGGTGGCAGAACTCAGATAGTCAAGAGAAATTAGAAAGGTTTAAAGCTATCCGGCTGTAGGCATTTCCTTGGGAAAAGAACCGATTCCTTTTAAGGTTCATCGTCCAGGGACAGAGTTTATCTTTTTCTTGTCATATTTGTGGTGCGTAACTGCACATGCATTCTTGTGCCCAGGCTCCGTGTTCAGCTGTGACCCTCCTGAGGTTCATCCCTAGGGCTGTAGAAAGATGCTCTGAAGCCAGCTTCTTCTCAGATTGCTGTGGTTTCGTTGAGTCCTCCCAGTGGTGCAGGATATCATCCCTCAAACAGATGAAGCCAGCCTGAAAAACACAGAGGGATGAGGGAGTGGAAGAAGCAATGAGGAAGGCTTTGGCTGCTCTGGGTGGTGTTTTCCCAATGATAAAGCCTGGGAGCTTCTGGGACACAGGTGCTGGTGCCCATGTGGTCCTCTCCTGTCACGTCGTGGAGGGCAGGGACATAAGAATGAGCTGCAGGGCTTGTGTCAGCTGTCTTGGTTTTAGCCTTGATCTTAACCTGCGCTTCCCTGAGCCACAGGTGCAACCATGCGTCTCCATTTGATGAAGATCAGGGCTTGGAAAGCAATATTCAGTCTCTTGAAGTCTTCAGTATATTAAGTCTATGCTTAAAATCCCGGTCTCCCAGTCTTCTACCTAAATTTGTTGTAAAAGCAGAAAGTAGAGCAGTGGGAGTGCTTTGTCCAAGCCGTGTGGCAGAGGAAAAATGCAGCCCATTTTCAAGCATCCTGAGTCCACGAGCTTGAGATCCTCTTGGCGTGTAATAGATCTCTTTGTCGCCATGCAGCTGAAATCATCCTGTCTGTACCTGCTTTTGGAGTCTTTTCTTCCTTGCAAAGGCAGTGACATTCATGCAGGAAGAGCTCAAGCACCGCTTTAATGAAGAGAGACTGGATTTGTACCGGGAGCTCAGTATGAATTTTGATACCATCACACTACCTTGAGAACAAAAAGGCCCAAAACGTGGAGAACTTAAAACATCAAGTGCTCATGCAGTGAGATGCTGAAAAACCTCAGAGTACAGACTGGTTGTATTTTTTCCCAGTGAAAAAGCTAAAGATTTTGTTCATACAAGCCCTCCAGGTACTCCAGCTGCAGTCAATGTGAGCTGAATAATAACAAAACACCTTAAATAGTTGCACCAGTCTGACACCCTGTCCTTCTCCTATTAATTCATTTCTCACCTTGTGGTGATTAAGAGGTTGAAATCCTACAAATTCGGTCAGATGGTGCCTTTTTCTTGAAAGTATCCTGCAGGTTAAAGGGTGCTGCATACTCCTGTGCAGTGAGAAGGCAGGTTATTTGTTGGGAGCTGAAGACGAATTGAATTGTCGTATTCTCTGAATGAGCAGGGAGCTGCAGTTCTAGAGGCTGGCACTCAGTTTCTGAAGTGCTTTCTGGGGCAGAGAAAAATTCTTGTTAGTCTTAATAGAAGGAAAATAAGCTCTCAGTTATCAAAAAACAACACCTAAACAACCATATGTTTTAATAATTAGAAGATAGAGAAGTCAAATAACAAATAGGATCACTTTTGCAAAGAGTTTCTTCTCTGTAAAGTCGTTTTCATGCATTACTTCTTATTATTTTCATAAGTGGAACTCGAATTGCAAGCAGAGACTGAAATGCTGTAGCAATTTGGAACAGTGCTGATGGGTCCCTGAAGACCCATGGTATAGAAGAGCACAGAAGCATGCATCAGAGCCCTCAGGAAGGTCAGCGAAGGCTCACACTTAGTAAGCAGATCCTTGTCCAGGAGTCCAGTTGCTCTGACTTCAAAGCCAGGAAGCGGGATGCTTCTGCTTGACTTATGACCTGAGACTATCAGTTCTTTGCCTTTTTATAGATATTTGTCTTTCTTACAAATCCCTGACTTTTCACGGCTTTATATATATATGTAATTTTAATGCATAAAAGGTGATTTATCTGAAAATAGCAATGTGTGTGTTTACTCCTGGCTATCGAGTATCCATATCCATGTGTGAGGTCAGTGTCTCAAGGGACATTGTGCCTTTGGGGGTGTCTGGAGGTGACCCAGCAAATGCTGTATCGTGCTGTGCTGCTGTGGAGTCTGCAGCTTTGTAGCATCCAAATGCACTCACTGAACTTTCAGATTATTTTAAACGTCAGTGTTAAAATGCTGTCTGTACACAGCTTTGCAACCATTAGCAGTAACCTCCAAAAAGTGTTCTTGCTCCGGCAAAACACAGAAACGGTGCATTTTGGAGTGATGGCTCCTGACATGTTCCTCATTTTAGGTCCATAACAGCATCTATCCTTCGTGTTGACCTTCTGCTTGTCAACCCTGTTGCCCACTGCTGCCCAGTGCCTGGGGTCCTGCCAGCTCGGCTCTGTCTGCAGGAGGGTGGGCAACCTGCTCTGAACGCCCAGCCAGGGATGGAGAACCTTGGCTTTACCCCATGGGCTGTGTTGGGTTGGCCAGGGCTTAGCCAGGAGGGATCCAGGCAATGTTCTCGATGGCAACCTAGACTTGCTCTTGTCTAATCCCCCCAGACTATAGACGACACCAGAGTTTGTTGGCTCTCTGTGGATGTTGGCATGGCTGTGATGACGGCATCTGCTCCCAGTCTGTCTCCTGACCTGCAGACGTGGACATTCCACTGTGCCCATGCTGGGGTTTTTGTCAGGATACAGAGAATCCACAAATGTCTGTGTTGCATCTTGAGAGCCTCAGTTGAGCTCTTACCCTTTGAATTGTACTTTTTTTGTCTGCTCTGACAAAACCAAGTTTAACTAATAATATACAGCCTTTTAAGAGTCGTGATTAGCTAAATCCCATTTACCGTTTGTTCTGACTTTCCAGAGGAGCCTAGGAATTACAGCCATTTCTTCTTATTCACTTTAAGTGTTTTCACTGTAAATGTATTCTGGCTACATTAATCTGTAATGACAATTAAATATCTGTCTAGTGCTCACAAGGAACCTGTGAGGGGAGATTTCAGTGGAATATTTTCTGCACCAGCCTTTGAACTGAATCTGTATCTGATCTCTGAGGATTGTAGAATAGACAGGAAAAAATTTACCAGGGCTCGAATGGAGACTATGCTAATTCACTCCTTCAAATCTTTTTTCACTTGCTGGAATTCAATGAAGAATGGCAATCATGAAGAAAACCATAATCTTAAAGTTCAGTGCTACAACAGGAGAGATTTTTCACTGCTTTGGGGAAAAAAAAAAGTTACGCAGGAGGAGGAAGGTTTGAATATAGATATGCTGGAGTATTGTCATAATCTTCAATCTTGACACAATATTACTCTACCCTACTGATACCTATTTTAATACGTCTTGAAATAAATGTCACCCTCAAAGGTTTTGCCTAGGGATCTGTGGAAATGCAAGGCTGCATTGAATTCTCATCTAAGAAAGGGTTTGTAACTCGTGCCTTGGTCATTAAAATGCAGATGTTCTGGTGAGAACTCGCCTGAGGATCCAGAGTCATCTGTCCATTGTTTGGCTATGGGGGCACCTCCAGGGTGCAGCTGGCTTTGCCCAGCACCAGGCACAAAGGAGAGGGGCTGTGGGGGCACCTTCACCTTTGTTACCTGCCCTTGCTTTTTTACACGTGTCAGTCACCCTGGCATATGGCAAATAAAGTCAATTCAGGATCCTGATGCTGAACTATTCCTGACCGAGATACTTTTCAGCCTGTGTCAGTGTCATAGAATCTAAATAAAGGAGTACACAAGGAACAGTCTTGCTATAGCCTAGCCTGTTCTTTTCCATCCCAACAGCATGCTGATTATGGGAATAAGAACATATTGTGGAGGAGGAAGCTATTTCTGGATGCTAGTCAAGGTTCACTAGACCTGGGCTGACTTCTGACAGCAGTATCTCTCAGAAGCAGATGGAACACTGTCTTGGGGGGGGGAGGGGGAGAGGGGGGGGGGGAGAATCATTTAGAGGCTCCATTCACAGGAGTGATTTTCACTAAAGAACTCCCTGAGGAAAGGGAGATGGGAGGGAGGCTGGAGGGCAGGAGAAAAGCCTGCTGATATTTCTTGCTTTGTGCAAAGCTAGAATGAGGTAAGGCTGATCTGGTTTTGCTTCATTTTATTTTCCATCAGTGGGTTTGGGCGGTGATAACTAATTACTGGAAGAGGGCTGGGATTATACTTCTGTGGCCTGAAGAACCTGTTTTACATGGCTGTGGTGACATATGACCTTTGCCTGAAACTCGTTGCCAGTCCAAAAGCTCTCAACCGGACTAAATTAGATAGATGCTTTTAGAGTGATTTGGCTTTTGTTGGTTGTTGGGTTGGATTTTGTCTTGTTTCCTTCCCCCAGGCAGTGCTGGCACTCCAGTGATGTTTAACAAGAACGGTGACGCCCCGGGGCGCTATGACATCTTCCAGTTCCACACCACCAACACCAGCACCCCCGGCTACCGCCTCATCGGCCAGTGGACAGATGACCTCCAGCTCAACGTGAGTCTGTTTTATTCTCTGCGCTTTTTTGTCATGTTTTTTCTCCTAATTTTTTGTTCTCATCATGCAAAAATTAGCAGGAATCTTTACTGTTTCTTGCGGCTATGTAATGCTTTTTTTTAGCACGTTATCTTCTTCTACACTGTCCTGCAACCTTCTCTCTGTACCCTGAGTACCAAAGCTCCTCAGACTAATAGATGCATTAGGTGATCATGCAAATTTTAGTACTTTTGTGTCTCTGAAGTCCCTCGTTGCCAGCTTGGAAAATGAAGCAGTAATGCGTTGTGGTTTGAAACCAACGGGCTTTCATTTGCAGACGCTTTTCAGTTTGTCTGCTTACATTCTTCAAGTTTTTGAGTTTTAGGAAAGCAGAAACTAAATGTTTTTTTTTAGTGACTCACTTTTCCGTTGTGACTTTTAAGCACATAGCGAAGATATCCATATGGATGAGATGGCCTCCTTGCAATGACGCCTAAAGAAAAACAAGCACGTAAGAGCAGGTGATCAAAGATCCCCAAGGTACTTGATGTTTCCCACATAAAAAAAGCATGATGGGTGGCTGAGAAAACTGGAGACTCTTGTGTTGGCTTCATCCATATGAGTATGGTCCATGACAAGTCTCTGGAGATCTGGGTTCAGGCTTACTGCTTCACTTCATACAAGTTGCTTCAGCCTCAGATATATGGAGAAATAGGGCGGCTTTAACCTTCGAGTTGTTTGAGTCCTTTTAGATCGTTATTAAAGCAGAGTGTTTTCAGTTCAGTTTGACTGCTCTTCAGTAGCAGAGCCTGAATAAAACCAAGGGACTCCTGAAGTGAAATGCTAGTTGCTACAAGAGGGTTTTCTTCTCTTGGTCAAAGTTCCTACGTGAGGTGATACCACCTCCCTGTCCTCATGTTGTCCATCCTCAGCGTGGTACGGTTCCTTCCCTGCCTCTGCTGCCAGCTTTCCTCTGAAAACAGCCTGTCGGGTGAAAGAGAACAGCTGTGTGAGCATGGTTCAGTCCTGGCAGGAGGTGGCCAGGACAAGGCTGGCACTCAGCGTGTGGTCACATCAGCTGTGGCACCTGCCTTGGCTCTCTGTGCTTGGGGGAGGAGACCCGGTAACTGCAGAGAGATCTGGGCCACCATTCCTTGGGCTACTGAGGGAGATCAAAGCACCATCATTGGGAGCGTAACCCAGTGCAGGACCCTTCCTGGTTTTAGTCTTTTCATATATTTTATTAAGCGAAGTACTGAACTTGGACTTGGTCCATAGTTTGAGACCTACCACGATATTTTGCTCTTCTTGAATTTTTGAGGCTCATTTTGATTTACTCTATGCTCTGACAGTGTTTCTTTCAACTTTTGATGTTCTATTTAAGGAAACCTATATTAATTTGCAATTTACAGTTCTTTTTAGCAAAAATATTAATATTTTATTAAGTAAATCCTTCTTTATATAAACTACACATCCTGATTCATTAAAATTTAAAGCTAAATTAATGGAGCTTGATTTCTATTCCTGTTGTTGTGTTAAATGTTTCCATAAAAAGCACACTTTCCTCACCCCTGTATCCTCACACCTACAGGGTTATACCAGGAGCAGAGGTTGGTTCAGCAGCTTCCCTTCTACTCACTTATGGGTGCTGGCTTCTCTCGCGGGATTGTCTGTATTTTTTTTTTACAATAATAAAGAAAACTGTGGAGTTCAGAGAAATTGAGGATACTCTGAAATAACCAATGAAAATAATAGCTACTATTAAATCCATCCCAGGAAAAACTGCCGGAGGCTACAATTTGTCTTCAGTAATTATTGTGGAGATAACAGCTCAGCGTATATTTCCCAAATATTTATTTCTTTAATACCAACAAGAGAGGGGAAGCAGAAGAAAGGGTGTTTGGTGAGAGTGCTACTTTTAATTTAGAAAATGCTGAAGTGATGCTTTGTTTTCCAAGAGATGTGTCATCTTGGACAGCCTGGTTTAGTTCCCCGTGTCTGAGTTTCCTCAGCGACAAAAGAGAAAAGCTGTTCTGCCCCATTATACAGGCTGTAATTGTAAGGACTCTCCAGATCTCAGAGGCGGTCAGTAAATAAGTGCTGAAGAGCATCATAGGTGAGTAAATGTTTTTCTTCTTTGTCATTGTCCTCATTGAGGGAAGCAGCAAGGACACTTCGCCATTGTGTTTCCCTGGGTGCAGTGCTCCTCTTGGGTCTGTGCCCTCATCTACACCAGGGTTCTGTCACCTCCCTGTTCTCATGGTATTTCGAGTGAGAGAGAAGCAGGGGAGCACAGGGATGCTTAATCTCCCTGGCTGTACCATGTATTTTCATGTAAAATTAGAGAGTAACTTCTTTTTACCTTTCTTTATCCATTGCATAAGACAAGAGACAAACTAACGACACCTTTAACGTGTTTGCAAGTCCTAAAATGCGCTCCATCAGCTTGTTTTCTTTTGGTTGTCAGTTTATAAACCTGGTTTGACGAAATGTCTGCGACCATCTGTATGTTTCCTTCAATCCTGAGAGCTTCTCCTCATCTTTGTATCACCTTTGCTATCTTACGTCTGGCAGCAATGTTGAGGGAAGGCAGAAGTCGGCTCCCTTTATGCGCCAGATCCCAACTCTGTTCTCCCTTTGGCAGTTTTGTGTGAGGTGTCTCCTCCGGGCACAGTTGACTTGCCCAGGATTTACGTTCCTGGATCTGAGGTCAGAATTTGGTGGGTAACCAAGAAAGTATTTCCTGTCTCTTCGCTGCAGCAAACCAGGGATGTCATGTAGTTTTTACGTAAGAGCAGGGCAACCACTGAATTTTCTTCTGCTGACTTGATGTCAGGCGACCTGGCGCGGCTCTGCCTGGTGCTCAGCGCCCGCTTTAGCAACAATTTTGGCTGAGTTTCACGGGTATCTACGCAAGGATGAAATGAGCAGATGTCTAATTTTAAATGGCTTGGCCAGTATTCCATGGAAAAAAATACTGTTGCAGTCCTTTGTTCTCCCTGCAGGGAAGTTGTGATTACGAGATACCCACCCGCCTCCCACCAGAGGTCATGGAGAAGCACCTCCTGCCTCTCACTCTTCTATGAAGACCGTGTCACACTCTGTCAGCCCCTTTTTGCCCCTCCTGCATTCAGATTGAGTGTGCAATATTTATAGTTTGTGTCCTGCAGTTTGAAGTCCCCTGGATTTTTGGATCAGAAATTTGGCCAGCTGCATCCCCATTCACATCCAGTATCACCACCCCCGCGGCCTGTGGGATGGCAAAGATACAGCTAATGCAATTAGAGAGCAGAACTATGGACCACAGAAATATTAGTATCTGAAGTCAGGGCTGTGCTTCACTGTGTTGGAGTTGAGGGTACACTCATGTATTGCAAGGCAGTGGCATCATTATGAAGAGCACTATTTCAGAAAACAGTGCTCAAGGATGTGGGTCAGTGACGGGTTTTGTCAGGGTTAGGTTGATGGTTGGACTGGATGACCCGAAAGGTCCCTTCCAACCCGAACAGTTCTATGATTCTATGACTGTATTTAGCTTTAATGGTGTGTTTCAACAGCAAAAAGTGCTAGTGGTGAAAAGGAGGAGATCTACCATGGAGAAAGGGAGGTGTGTGAAGTACCAGATGGGTTTTGGTTGTTTTGCTTTTCAAATGGGTAAGGGGTTTTTGGGTTTTGGTGGTTTTTTTTAACTTTAGCAATAACTGGTTCTCTAATGCTTGTGCTGCTCAAGCAATAGGCGATAATAGTGAGAATGAGCGTGGGTTAAGTATGAAGGCAGAGAGGCCAGGAGACACAGGTTCTACCTTCATGCCTTATGTTTCACTTTGAATTTTGGAAAGATGATTAACTCTCCGTGCTCTGTACCCCATGTACACCATAGATCTAGTATCGATAGATATCTTCTTGGCACGTCTGTGCATTTATTTGTCAGTCTCTGTAAAGCACATTGAGGTTGCTCAGTAAGAGGCACTGCAGGAAGGCGAGGAACTGGCTGACCAGCTCCTGTCCATGGCTGCCTTCTATGAGTGCAGCTTCCAGGGCTCTGAAATGCCTGAAAAAAACCCAGAAATCTCTCTGCAACTCTCCCGGAGGAACTGATGTGCCTGAAGGAGAGAGAGATGGATTACTCCTAGAGGAACTGTAGGTTCTCGTGGGAAATTTGGTGATATTGCTTCTCTTTCTCTACATAGACTTAACTCAGCAGGTCCCAGGTTTATTATGTGTTCACATCCCCAACCTCTGCAAGCATCCCTAGACTGTCAAAGCCCGATAATAAAGCAAATGATCCCTGTGAAATTGTTGAATCTGATTTTTTCCAGAGGATTTTTTTCTTCTGTGTACCCGATTGCAGCAGCATTCTCCATCACATTCCCTGTCACTACTTCCCATAGTTGTCTCCATAATAACCCTGCAGTGCCCAGACCCGCCCCCACGCTCCTTACAGCATTTGGTGGGCAAGAGACAGCCTAAATTGTGGCTGCCTTTGAATTACACATAAGCCCACTGGTTAATTGGCCGAGCCAAAAGGCTGAGAGAGATGTTTGGTGTTGGTGGACCTTTCTCCCAACTGTCCACTGAGTTTTACCAGTCCTGCAACCACACTCTTCAGAATCTCTTCTTGTAGCAAATGTGCTTCAAATCGGCCAGCAAGTTCAGCATTTACTAGGAAGGAGGTTGGTAGGCAGACGGGTGAGCAGACAGAAAGTGCATATGTTCCACTTCTTTCAGTTTTTCTTCTAAAATGGTAGCAAAATTTAGAAATTTCCAACAGTTGGGCAGAATGAAAAGTACAGCTGGACTTGATATGAATATTTTTTGTTAAAAATGGGATTTACGCAAAAGAGTTCCCAGTATGTAGACTGCTGTTGGGTTTGGACAAGTAGAGAATACTGGTTCAATCTCTTGAAGTGAGCAGCAGGCTTGCATTTCACCAAAAAAACAGAGTTTGGGCCTTCTGTTCCATCCCTAGTCTGCTTTCTTATTTCATACTGACAAGTTTTGAGGGTTATTAAAAATCTGAGCTTATTTAAAGTCCCCTTTTGTGTGGGGACGCTGGCTGCTTTCTGTCACCTAGTGACAAATGGGTGGTTGGGGCATTGAGACTGGGTCTTGAGGGGCAGGAGGTCTGGGCTGAATTCCGAAGAGGAAGCTCTCCATGAGGGAAGTGTTCCCACCTCTGTTGTGTGGTGGAGCACCCAAAGGAGATGGGGTGATCATCTTGTACCATCCTTCTGCAACTCACAACGTGGTGGTGGGTGTGAACACCCCATTTCACCTTCACCTTCATCTTGGTGAGCAGTGAAACGGTTACAGGAGACCTCTTTATTTGCCTATAGAGAGGGTTGTCTTCCTAAAGCAAATTGATGGGTTTGGATTGGGGTGGTTTTTTTCAGTTTGATTGCCTAATTAGCGCTGTACTTCCAGCCTATTAGTGTCCTCATAGGGTGCATCATGTTATGTTAATTGCATCGGCATCTCCAGCTTGTCAAGTGCTCTCTTCCAGCTTGGTGTTAAGGCTCCTAAAGGTGCCACCAGCCGCTGCTCAGACGCTGCAGCACATTTTCAGGATGGCTGGAGAAGGTGTGTCCTTCAGCTGGTGAAGAGCAGTGGTGGAAAACACCATGTCCTGGTGTCCACTATTAGACTGTAGAGATTTCACGGAGCCCTCACTCGAAACATGTTCTGCTTTCAAAGCATCAGATGGGGTTAACTGTGAGCTCCAGGTGGATAGAATTAAAACATTTCTCTAAGTGATCCATTTACAAACAGAGAGAGATACCTATTAAAGATGTCTGAACACACTGTGTGGGGAGATAAACAATATAGCGTGGATTTGGGTTTGGATTTTTTCTTAATTTTATAGATGTGCCCTTGAATTGGGGAGTGGCATGGAGCAGGGTAGAGCTTGAGTCTTCTGCGTGCGGCACCGTGAAGGCTGTGGCTGCTCAGCAATCCCTTGCACTTTTGTTTCCTCCAGCCATAAGTGACATATTGCCTCAATCTTTCTAAACAAGCACTTAGAAGATAATAATATTGATAATTATCAATAAGGGTCCATAAAAAGCTACATTCCATAGATCTGGCTCCCCCGTATAAATCCCAGCTCGTGTTACACGGTGCGAAGGAAATCACTCTGTACTTATTAATAACTCCCTCCTCCTGGGGGATATTGCTGTATTATGTTGTTTTCTTCACTGTGGGTTCAGGCCAGTGTTTTAGAGCAGCATGAAAAATAGAAATTTAAAAAAAAAAAAAAAAGGAAAAAGAAAGAAGTCTTGCTTTAAAGAAAGTAACATTCCAGTACCTCCAAGTCTCAGGCTTTGGAGCAAAGAGTGTGTGTGACTCGATGGTGAGATCCCACGCCCCCAGGATGGGCCCCCATTACCATTTCAAAGCAAAGCAGTGGCAGAGAATGATGCTATTTCCCTGCTGCAGCTCTTTATTTCCCCCCCCAAGTAGAAATCTCTTCAGTACCCTTTGTAATCATCCCTGCAATTGATGCAGATCCCGCGCATTTCAACACCTAAGGAATCTGTTTGGGCTCGGAGTGATCTATTTAAATTCCATAAACGCCCCTGTTCTAGGACTTGGAAATAAATGTTATGCATAGCGAGCTAATGAAAACAGTGTTTAAATGCTTAACCTTCTGGCAAGAGACCTGTGTGCACCTGACTTTTTTTTGGTAAAATACTCAGTGTGGTAATTAGATGCAGGCAACTGCTCAGTGAAGTTTGATGCTCAGGAATATTCTGCCAACAGATGGTATTTTTCTTAAAAAATGTGTTCAAATTTATTTCGGTTTATTTTTTTGGGGGGGGGGAGAGGGGGGTAGCGGGGGGTTTTGGGGTTTTGTTTTGTTTTTTTTTTTTTCCTTGGGAGTAGACCATATTTGGAGCAGATGGCTTTTTTTTTTCAGAATATTTTGCAACAAAAGAGAGATCTTTCTGGGGCGCTGGCAAATTTCAGTTTATTGAAAACCTGGGATTTCCCCAGTTTCTGGTGGAAGGAGAACAAAAGGGCACCAATCTGGCCAGTTGGTATTTCTTGCTTCAAATAGCAAAGGGTGCAAGAATTTCACCAAAATAACATTTGGGTTGTTTTGAGGGTTATTAGATGCATTTAAAAGAAGGTACTTTGAAGTATTTTTTTCAGAAAACTGGCATCTCCCAACCAAGAAAATTTCAGCTTAAATTATTTCAGCCTGCTGAACTTGTGTGTTGTTATTGACAGCATTATCAGTTCTAACTCCCACAGCCACCTAATGGGTAAAATAGCAGTTGCAAAACTCCTATTTGCAAATATATATTAAAAAAATACATATGTGTATTTACATGATTTTATATGTATATTTATTGATGGATGGATGTAGATAGACGCACAGACCTTTGCAATATATAATCCTTAAGATTTCACTTGGTTTGCGACCTGCGAGTATGCTTAAAATCACACTGCAAAGATTGCATTAAGATAGATAAAAATTGGTATCAATTTCCTTTCTC
Organism: Thinocorus orbignyianus; assembly: GCA_013400375.1. NCBI lineage: Eukaryota > Metazoa > Chordata > Aves > Ciconiiformes > Thinocoridae > Thinocorus > Thinocorus orbignyianus. The sequence continues at coordinate 445,314 of VXBW01005901.1, read as the reverse complement.
ATTTCAGTTATTGTGACATAAATTGGCCCTCGTAGTGTCATTTCCTATTCCTCTTACAGGCTGTAATGAGTAGCTGGTACAGGGATGATACATCTCTACTACAACCTGGAGCCGGAGCTGCTGGGCTGACAGGAGGGATGCATTATTCAGGTGTCAGGCAGCCTCATTAAACAAATTCAGCAAATGAGGTCAGGATGTTATCTAAAATTAAGATTTTAAGTATTAGGTGTGATGAGTATGTTTTGTTTTCGTGCGTCGATGCCGAATCTTGAGCTTTCAGCCAACGCAGCCACTTGTTGAAAATTACCACCATTTACATTTTTAATGAAATTGGCTAAACCCTTAGATTTAATTAGCTATACCTTACAGCAGACTGGCATATGTGGAGGGGTAGCTGTATCTGGGAGTCACTGGCTTTCTGATAGCTGAAAAATTAGGAATTATTTTAGCCACTGTGGCCTCAGTGACATTTTTGGAAAGCAGCTGAATCCTGGCTCTTTTTTTCCCATGGAAACTATGCTCAGGCTGTGCTGCTCCTGCAGAGCTGCCACCGCTGCTGCGTCTGGTCCTCAGGTAGGGCTGTGTCCAAGGGCGATGACATTCCTTACCAAGGCACACTTTGGAAATGTTATTCTGCCCCAAAATAACTGATTCTGTGGTATATAAGACAGTTCTGGACTGCATTTATGGCTTAATGTGGCATAAATTCAGGTGTTTATGCCCACTGAGCATTATACCTCCCTGAAGCCCCTCTCCCCCATGGCACTGTTACTGACCCTGCATCTTCTGCTCTCCTCATCTTGCTCCTGTCTCTTCCACCTGCTTTTTCCTGTCTCCTCCACCCTCTTTCACCCACTCCACCCACAGTGACACACGGGGGTCTGGCTTTTTGGGAATCATCTCCCAGCACAAACACCTCTGAAGTGCAAAGTCCTTCCAGAAAGGTCTGTGCAGCCAAGCTCTTGGCCATAGCTCAGTCTCCATCACGCCATCAGCCAAACTGCATCCAGTCCCCTTAGAAGTCTAAAGCTGAATAATTCCATCGATGTGTTCCCAAAACACATCCCAAGGCAGTGCTTTGGCTGGCGAGTCACCCTGCCCAACATCTCTGCAGTGATAATATGTACTACAGTAATAGATGTTGTTTATTTTGCTCTGTCATTAAGTTCCCTACTCCTTCATTGCTCATGCCAGCCATGGCCGGCATGAACACCTTTAATTATCTTAACTTGCAGAATTAACTTTTAGCCGACTGGAAGGGAATTTTTCAAGCCACTGGCCTGCTGCATGGCCATATGCTAATTCCTCAGTCCTCCAGCAGGTCCCCAAAATGCAAGTTTTTGGGCAGCGGTACTGAAATCGTGCGGGTCCTGCTCACAGGCTGTGATTGCAGCTGGACTTGGTAAGTGCTCTCCAATAAAACCCATGTGGTTTTGAGGAATTGGGTTTTAAAAGGGTTGCTGATTTTGATTTTTATTCCAATAAGGGCACAGCTTCTCCTGTACCTCAGAAGAGAGCTAAACAAGTCATTACAAACCATCAATCGGTGCAGAGAATCCCATTTTCACCCTTGTTTTCTTTGGAAAAAAAACTTTCGGGTAGTGCATGTCATAATCCAGGGAATCTCAGAGCGTGCCTCAAGGTGTCCTTCAGTGCATATCTGGGGAGCAGCGTGATGTTGGCTGCGTTGGCATCCAGGTGTGTGCAGCAGAAAGCTGAGGGGTTTGGTGACCTCTGCCAGGCCAAAGTCCCATGCAGTCATCCCACAGCAAGGTCTTGTGTGAAGTGAACCAGAAATCCTGGCAGGGTGGCATTTTTTTTTTCGGTAGGGGGAAAGTAACTTAGAGGATTTGAACATTAGGAGGCTTTGGGAAGGTTGGGTGTGAATAGCATAGCAGAACCATCCCGGAGAAGATAAAACAATCCACAAAGTAAGAGCCAGACCGTTGTGGATCCCTTGCCTGTCACTTGTCTCACTCAAAAAGTCATGAAAACCGTGGCTTTTTTTTTAAAAAAAGAAAGGTTATTCATTGCATTGGGAGTTCTGTATTGGTTTTCACTATGTAAAAAGAGGTAGGCAACAGTTAAAACTTACACCTGACTCTGAAAACTAGCTCAGACTCAGAATTAGAGACGTGAAATGTCATTTCCTCTTTGTTATCGACCCATTTTGCCCAGGCAGTAATGTATCCTGCCTGAGCCGGGCTACCGTAGGCAAAGCAAAGTGAATTAAGCTGTATCAGCTTTTGGCAACTCTCAGCATCGCTATAATTTTCCTCCAGGTCTGAGAATGTCACAAAGTAAAATGCTTGTAGGGATATAAATGCTAAGAGAAACCAGGCTGAGAGAAATGTCGAAGATGTATGACAGATCTTTTCAAAGGCAGGGAAAAAAGCCTGAAAGGTAAGGAGCTCATAAAAGCTGTAATGGGAAAAAATTACGTAGCAGAAGAGTTGGTGACTTCAGAATTTGCTTCATCTCGCATTGTTCTCTTTAATGCCCAGGAGCCTGTAGACAGGAAACTCATGGTCTGAGAATGAGGAACGTAAGGAATAGATGGTCAAAAAATAAATCACTGTGTTTTTAAAATACGTGATTTTTTTTTTTCTCTTACACATCACTTCTTAAATTCTTCTTTGCAAGTCTAATGCAGGTTTGTGAGCAAATATATCCAAGAGCAAATACTTTGCTGGGATATTTTATGGAGAATTAACAGGTTTGATTGCTTTTGGCAGGAGCGATAATGTCAGTGTGTTTGTTATTGAGGGTACAATATTCTTTTCTTTTTTTTTTTTTTTTTTCACACACCAAGAACAGCAAGATGCTTTTCAGTGACAGATGTGTTTCCCGTTGTGTTTGGAGAAGTTCACTCGGCTATGGAGAGAAAAATCACTGCGTCTCTGTGACAAAGAGTGCGGTGGAAGGTTTTTGGTTAATATCCCTGTGTCTGTGAGTGGGGAGGGCCTGCTGATCTCCTCCCAGAGGTCAGGATGGAGCTGGGGACCTGCAGACCCTGCCGAGGAGGTGCAAAACGAGGATGTATCCTGAGAAAAAGGGCAAGAAAAGCTTTTATTATCATGTTTGTCTACAGAGGACGAATGGTATGCACGGTGGCTGCTGTTGAGATGTTCATGTTTTGAGAACGGAGGTGTGCTTTCCATGTTCAGAACTGGGAATTCTGAGGAGAGAGCAAGGTTTCAGGCTTTTGGACATCACCTGCCTGAGATTTTGGTGTGGCAGATCCTCAGGAGGTTTGGGGGAGCATCCTGCAGTCACACCAATAGCCCTGTGACTATTGACAGCAACCAAAAACTTGCTCATTTGTCTCTGTTTTTATTTATTGAATTTGTAAATTTGTTTTTTTCATACATGGTATTAACAGACAGGGGAACTGTTAGCTTAAAGCTATTTTCATGGGCCCAAACCATAATCCAGCTGTGTTTTGCAAAATGAAATTTTGCTGCCATACAAATGCAAGTGCCAAGGGCAGTAGAGTAGAAGTTATGATGATGGCATCATCTTGCACCTGTTTGCTTTACAGGGGAGAAAGAAATCCCAAAAAAAGTGTTTTAAAAGCCACACACACACCAGGACCACGCAAACAGTCCTTAAAGTTTCCAGCATTTAAGAAAATCATAAAGGTACCTGGCAGAGAATGTCTATTGAGTGGGTCAAAAGTAATCACTTTTTAAATGTCCCTGAATGTTGATTTCTGGAGAAAATCGACGTGGTTTGCGGCAAGTCTATAATATGAGAATGTAGCGTGCATTTCAATGTGTCTCCAGCTAATCTTTCACGTGATGGGCAATAATGGCCCCGAATAAACAGCTTCACAGGGTCTTCAGCCTGCTCTTAAAACTTTAGGGGAAGCCTTTATTTGCTTTATTTTCCTATTTTTATTTGTTTCTTCTTCCGCTAATCTGAAAATGTGTATTTTATATGAAAATGCGGTGTTAAATGATTCCCATGAAACAAGTTTGTTTGCTTCTTAATTGCACCTCTTAATGGCACGGAGGACAGGAATTTGACCATTAAAAGTAGCATCCGAGCCCCTGGCTCCCAAAGGGATCTGCAGTTAGGTATTTTATTCCATTCTTGTAATGCCTGGCCTTTGGATCCGCTGGTGCAGGGTGGTGTGGACTTAACCTTCCCTTTCCAAAAGCAGAGCCTGGGTCCCTTTTCCTCTCAAAACTGCGGCTGGAGAAGGTGGGACAGGCTCTTCTTCTCCATCATCATCATGAGCTCCACACATGGTCCCCCCTCAGCCCGGGGCAAATCCCTTCTCCCCACTGCTGGCTGGGCACAGCACCAGGATGCTCTCCATGATTTTAATGAAAGCATTAATTACCCTGTTGGTGGGGAGGAGAATTCTCTGCACTTGCAGGGAAGTGCACAACCGGGAGCATGTTTTATAGTTGAATATTTCAGCTGCTGGATGGAAGGGGGGAGGTTATGATTCCCAGCCCTTCTTTTATTTTGCAAATAGATGGGAGGGGAAGGGGTGAGAAAGGTAAAGTGTGTTATTATTGCTTTGGTGCTCAAAAATACAGTGAGGCACACAGTTCCTTCACTTTGGAAGGTTAATTTACAGAAAAAAGCCCCTTCTGAGTGTGTGTGTGTGTGTGTGTGTATGCAGAATTCCAGGTAGGCCAATACCATAGTTTAAGACAGGGTGTGACTGGAGGGCCAGTATTTTTATCCTTATTGATTTAGATATTAAATCCATGGAATAATCTTAATTTTCAATCCATGTTGCTGGGTTTTTCCATGCCATCTCAGTCTGTTGATTGCAACGTCCCAGTCCTGTGCAGACCCACACCAGTGTCCCGCACAGCTTTGGGAGCAGAAGCATCAGCCCTTGGCCACCTTCCCTTCATCACCTTCCTCTTCCTCTCCCAGTTTGGTTTCATCAAGACACGACTGTGACATTGATGGACAAGTGGTGCAGTCTAATTAAACTCTCACCAGCCAACCCTAATTTTCTATGTCCCATCTACAGTTCTTTTAGGAGCTGATTGACTGAGTATAACCTGACCAAGATAATATAATAGCATTAATAACACTGCAGCAATCCAGTTAGGGCCTAAATGAGTTAGGTACTGAGTTTCACTCAGAATTTTGTATTTCTTTCATCTTGCTTCCCCGGCCTGTGTGTCTTTATGCTGTGCACGCTAGACATGATGAGAAAATTACGGTACCATTGATGCTGATTCTTTAAAAAGGGAAAAAAAATGGAACCAAATAATTTGACTAGCAAATACTGGTCTTTGGATCAGCTTGGGAATTAGTAGGATAAATAAACTAAAGCATTCTGAGTTGGCAGGCACTTCAAGATAAATGCTACCAAATTACACACATGCCATTTGGTACATCTCTAGTTACTACCCTCTCCGTTTTGAAAGTAGTATATCAGATCTGGCAGATGTATTCCTTTTTCACAATCATAAATAACGGGGGGAGAGGGGGGAAGTTATTAGCTCATAAGCAGAGATCAACAAACAGAAAGGGATAATCTTTTTTTCGAAACTTGGGTAAGGTCAACTCACGGCTGCACCGTGAAAAACAATGCAGAAAAGGAGTTTTGAAGAGAAAAATCAGAATTCCTGGATTTGCTTCTGGATTAGCCATTGTCATCCAGGCTTGTTATTTAGGACTTAAACTTGCCAGTTGAACGTGTTAGAAACAGGCATTTGAACATTTGATTTTCAGCTGCTTGAATGGTAAGCAATTGCTTTGTCCTAGGGCTGAGCGGTATGTTATGTAGTTTGGTACTTTGGATTGTGGGTTTCCTGTCTTCTTGCACAAAAGAACCCTTCAGGGCGCTGGGCAAGAGCAGAACCACAGATCTGTGGGATGTCCTGGTAGAGCCAGTGGGCACAGGCTAAAAACGGTGTGCTGAAGGCTTTGGCTTTCTTACCCCTGATAATTTCCTTCATCCTGTTTATCGTGTACCCCTCTGAGATCTGGGGATAGAAAACTGTGTGGGAGCCAGGTGGACCATATTAGCCTTCTCTGTTAGGAAGATTAGGTTACAAAAAGGTAACCTTATCTAATTATTTACTCTATACCTCATGATATTTGAATTCTTTATTTACATTCTAGCTGCAACATGGGTATATTTGCAATAAGATACATGCAAACGTGTCTAACCATCCTAAAAAGCAGACGAAACTTGAGGATCTGAAATGCCTTTGATTGATGGGAACTTTTTTAAGGCCCCTTCTGCCAGAATGGTAAAATATTGAACAGGTTTTTTTCTTGCAGAGGTATGTAACTGGGCCACCTGGCTTTGAAATGAAATCTTTCATCTTTCCCCTTTTTGTTGTGCGTGGCGGTGTGTATGAACCCTGTTGTGATCAGACCTCTCCTGTTGAGATCCTGGTATTTGATGGCTGGGGACACAAGACAGGCTGGTGCTTCAGCTCTAGTAACAGATGCCGAGCACTGGGCAGGCCCCAAGGAAGGTTAAGCCTGGAGAGGAGAAGACTCTGGGGAAACCTTGTAGAAGCCTTCCTGTATCTAAAGAGTGCTTGCAAGAAAGCTGGAGAGGAGTGTTTTCTACATGGGCATGGAGTGATAGAATGAAATGTAATGGCTTCAGGCTGGAAAAGGGCAGATTTGGATGAGAAATTTTTCACTCTGAGGGTGGTGAGACCCTGGCCCACGTTGTCCCAAGAAGCTGTGGCTGCCCCATCCCTGGAGGGGTTCAGCCTGGAGACAAGGAAGCTCCAGGGAGACCTTAGAGCTCCTTCCAGTCCCCAAAAGCCCCTTTTGGGGGCTCTAAGGTCTCTCAGAGCATTCTCTTCCAAGGTGGTGAGACCCTGGTCCAGGTTCCCCAGAGAAGCTGTGGCTGCCCCATCCCTGGAGGGCTTCAAGGCCACGCTGGATGGGGCATTGAGCAACCTGGTCTGGTGGGAGGTGTCCTTGCCCATGGCAGGGGGTGGCACTGGATGATCTTTAAGGTCCCTTCCAACCTAAACCATTCTATGACTGTATGAAGTGGCAGTGCCATGGTCATTTGGGCACGGTGACCTGTTGCTGGTGTGAAGGAGCATGTTCGTCACTGCAGACTGTTCTTGTTCTTCAGAAGCTCCGTTTTCAGCTGTGTTTCACTGAAGATTGTGGCACTAAAGGACAAGTTGGCTTATGCCAAAAAGTATTAAATGCTTAAGAGCCAGGTGTCCAGGTTACAGTTTCCATAGGTCTGCTTTCATTGTCCGAGTTAGTAGCCAGACGAGCTGTAAATTGCTCCTTTAATGAAAGTAAAATTTTCTCTTCATGTATATGTCAAGAGAAACATCTGGAGTTGGCCAAAGGTTATGAGCAGTGAGATGAGTGGAGGGTTTTTCAGTCTTGTGAGTCCTGCCAGTGACACCTCCTCCGAGCTTTGTGAAAGGGCTTGATGTTGTTTAGAGGAGTGCTTTGCATAAACGCCCATGAATATATTGTAGGCATGTCTGCTCTAAATACCTCCCAGTCAAAATCCTAATTCCTACTCCTGAGTTCGAGCAGTCATTAGCCAGGAGAAATGTACCCACTTCAGGAGAACAATCTGTGTCAAGACTGTTATTTTTGACCCACATCCTACGATTAGTTTCCTTAAGTACTCTGTAGCTGGCAGATCGATTGTTTTAAAGAAGTAAAATGAGCTCTTCCCATTGGCGTGAGGCTAGTATCGTCTGCATCCTGTAAACCCTGTCGAGCTGAGCTCCCTAACGAGGCCAACGGGTGTGAAGTTGGGCACAGCTCCCTAACGAGGTTAATGGTAATGAAGTTCAGACCAGTTCGGTGATTTACTGAGCTCAGTTCAGCCACTGGGAGCAGATCCATAGCCAGGAATGTGACAATCCCTGAGTGTCCCCTTCGCAGAAGTTTGGATAAATCTCAGCATTTTGTGGTGTTTTGCCCTTTTCTGCCGTAAAGAATTGGGGTTCCTTGGAGCATGGTGTTTAGCAAGGGGTGTAAGGTGGGAGATGGGTACCCATGGTACATTCCTCTGGTGATTTTTCTGAAGATGCAGATGCTGAGGGTGGGAGGGACACTGCATCCACCACTAAGGGGCATCTTTTATGAGATTCCCAGGAGTGGGGTAAGGCACCTGATAAACAGGATTTGCTGGACTTCTGGCACTGGGAAAGCTAAGCATTGACAGGTTACTGGTCTGTGGTCTGCACAGTATGAACCAGTAGCTGAGTTAAAAGAGGTTATTATCTTCATTATCCCTGTACCACACTAGTTAGATCTTCCCCACCCCCCAAAAAGAAAAAAAAAAATAAGTTTTGAGAATGTTAGCACTTTTTTGAGTAAATTCTCCCTCATATCTTTGTCTCTTGAGTAACCTGCTGGTGATTTCAAGGTGATCTATAGTATAATTAAACACTGAAGGAGAGCTCCGATTGAAATCAGTTGGAGTGTCACTTGATTAAGGCATTCCAGGCTGGTCCCACCATGAGCTGTCATTTTCCCTGTATGAAGCTGAAATCTGACATCTAAATCTCCCCTTAATTCTGTGCAATAGGCTTTCCTCCTCCCCTCTCGCCCCCTGCACGGATGCATTGAAGAACACCCTTCAAAAAAAGGTGCAAAACCAGGTAATTTATGCTGCAGAGATTTGCATGGTGCTGGGTTGCAGGAGGAATCGAGGAGAAGCACTTGGAGACCAAACTTTCCCCTAATAGTTTCTCCTGTTGGTTGAGGGGGGGTGAGGGGGTGGAAATAATAAATGACTGCAGTAGAATGAGCAGCAATTCACACTGAGGACTGGTTTTATTAATTTTCAAATGAATCCATGATATTCTGAAATTAAGCCCCATGTGTAAGAGTGGCAGCACTGCTCCCCGTGCGGGAGATGGTATTTTCTGCACGTGAAATATGAAGGGCACCACGAGCTTAGCCTGTTTATGTGAGATAGGGAACATATCTGACTGTCAGACTGGACTCTCTCCCCACCAGTTTGACAGCAAGAAGTACTGGGAATGAAGTGCTGGGCACAAACCGGGGGGCAGCAGCATGAACACCACCCCCCATTCACTCCCTGACTCGGAGCTGATTCCGGGAACTCGGGACTCTAAGCCACTTACTTGAGGATGAAAAATTGTCTTAGATTGCCTCTTCTTCCAGGTGATAGATTTGCTCTAACCTATCAACTTAAAGAGATAAGAATTGCACATTATAAATGCACATTTGGAAGTACATGCTCTTTTTTAATTAAAAGAAATTATGCAGGGAAGGCAGGATGAATATTGAAGATGCATGGTCCATCCCCTTCCATTAGCGAGAAGACAACACAAAGCTGCAGCCAGATATAAAAGCATTAAAATAATTAATTCTCAGTTTTATTGTGTGTCAACAGAAATGTGTGATAATAAGCATTTTTGCAGAAATTGTAGATTAAGCAGTTTTCTCTACTTTGGTGGTGTGCTAAAAATGTCCTTGGTTTAATGTAGAACAAATAGCCTTTGGATCTCATTAAAGTTGTTATTACAAGTGCTGAGTGTAACCTGCTGCTGGTGTTCTTAAAGCAGGTAAGATTGGTAGAAAATGATGACAAATATTAAATGAAAGGAGGAGTAAGATCAGGAGTGGAAAGAGAAAAATAAATGAGGTTTATATGTAGGTTAAGAACTGCTTATGATGAGGTCACCACAAAGGAGTTACAGTGGGGGAACAGAAGTGATGGGTTTTAGTTGAAGTTTAAATCATAATTAGTTTAGTGTATTAAATAAAATGTGATGCACACACTATGCAGGTTTTTATACTTGTACCCAAACACCGATTGTCTTTTACTCTAGGTGGCAAGAATCGGTGCCAGGGGAATTTTTCCCCGTGACAGGTAACACAAAGCTGAGTGTGAGAGGAACGGGGTGGGAGGGAGCCTCTCCCCAGTGCCCCTACAGGTATTAATTAACTCTTGAAATGAAATGAAACTTTTCTTCCTGGAGAAAAATAGAGGTAGAGGACTGACCTCCAGCATTTCAGTTTGAGCCTCTACCAGTTCCCCAGTGAAACACTGGTGTCCAGTCCCGAAGGCACAGTGGGGCTGGTTTGAGAGTATCCCCATCTCCCTGGGCTCCTCATCCTCTGAGCATCCCCGTCCTCCTCCTCTGGGTACCTGGATGAACCCGTCCCACTTCTTCCAAAGGTTGGAGGAAAGCTATTTTCTGCACATGTTCCTGCCCACACCGGGGCTTCCCAATCGAGCAATGTTGACGAGAGGAGAAAGTCAGAGCCATGCAGAGCCTGGGTGAGACTGATCCTGGGGGCATTTTACCCCTTAACAGGTGTCTGAATCACCAGGTGTGAAGATGAGAGTCTGGGGCTATGGGAATATTGTCATGATTTGTTGACAACGTTTCCTGATTTGTGCTGACAATTAAAAATTGTAAGTTTTTTTGACTGGGAAAGTTTGATAAGTGACAAGTTTCCATCACCTTCAGTGTGAAAGCTGTGATTTGGTTGTCCTGTGCCCATTCCTGCAGCAGTTGCTGCTGCTTTATGGCAAAACTAAGAGGGCAACAGTAGGAGAAACTCGAGCAAAAAATATCATAGAATCACAGAACAGTTAGAGTTGGAAGGGACCTTCAAGATCATTGAATTCCAACCCCCCTGCCCTGGGCAGGGACACTTCCCACCAGCCCAGGTTGCTCCAAACCCCCTCCAGCCTGGCCTTGAACCCCTCCAGGGATGGGGCAGCCACAGCTTCTCTGGGCAGCCTGGGCCAGTGCCTCACCACTGTATGCAAGGACATTTCTTTTATATTTATGAAGAAGATAGATTGGCGAGATTGAAGATAATTAATACAACAGAGCAAGAATACTTGAGGGAGATTTTGCTCTTCATCTGAAGTAGCTTCCTTTTGAACTGTCCCAAGACACCTAGAAATGCTCCTCTAGCACAAACCGCCTGGTCCCTGATGCTTCATCTCGCTGACACAGCATTCCCCTGCAACAGCAGTGAAAGGAGGGGGGAAAAAATCCCTCATGTGAGGCAGGGGTGAGCTGCAGAGCTCAGGACCAGGGCTGGGATGATGGGAACCCCCGTGTCAGCAGAGATGCTCTTACAACAACTGGGCATCAGGTTCAGACCCCGTTACCTCTGGGTGTCAGGGCTGCTGACGTCCCACTCCTGCCCTGCACAAGCTTTTGAAATAGCTAGATTTTGGCTTCAATTTTAAACAGGAAAATGGAAAGAAAGTGAAGAGGGAGGAGTAGGCTCAGACTCTACCTTGTTTCGGGGTGCCGGGATGTAACTGAGCTCAAATCCATGCTGAGAGCACCCAGGGGAAGCTATGACTCCCAAGGCGTGCGGGTGAGGGCTGGCAGAATGGGGCTGGGATGGAACCACGGCTGCTTACAGCTGGGATGCTCCCACTGTGAAAAACAGACGTTCTGTTTAAACAGGAGGTGCTTTTTTTGTTGTTTTCTGGTGATCTTTTGTGATATTCTGAAAATGCACTAAGCCCACATCACTCAGAATGAAGTGATTTGTTCCTCACAAGCAAAAAAAACCCAAAAAGCCACGGGGATTTTTGCCTCCATCACCTTGCAGGCTCTGTGCTGGGCTTAAGGCTTTTCTGTCAATCCCCTGCAGGCAGTGACATGAAAATAAGTTACAGTCTGAGGTGATACACCTCATTCGCAGTGTCTGGGTAAGTCACTGAAGTAGCTTCGTATCCCTCTCTGGTCATTTAGCTTATCCTCGCTGTGATCTGTTTAAGGGCTTCCAGTTGATATTTTGCAGAAGGCTCTGTTGACTGTGTTATTGACATATTCTTAGCTTAAAACCATTATCACGTTAAAGCCCTGGATTTAGGAAACTAATTACAAGACATTAATAGCTAAGCCCGAAGAGCTAAGTCATGCAAATATTGGTATCTGTAAAGTTGAATATACAAGAAGCGTTTGAACTGCTGACTTAGTAACTGAAGTCCAGGAGCAATCTGTAAGGTGGCAATAAATCTCAGCACAATCCTCTGCAATTGTTTTCTAATGTGTCCGTGAAATTAATGGCGCAGTTATGAAAGTCGTATCAGGGAACGTGGCTGTATTTTTTTCCCCCAAGTAGGTTAATTATCACTAATGTAATTATTTCTGTACTGATTTTTATTTTAATCAAACATCGTGCGAAACAATTCAGTTCAGAACAAATAGCTTATTGCAGAAATGTTTGTGGTGGTGAGACAAAAAGCTGGCGATGTTTAAATTATACACATATATTGAGTTACTTTATTCATTAAAATGATCAATTATGTCAGGCCTTATGAGACAGACCAAGCGTTTCTTGTTAATGTTTGTCCTGGAGTGAACATAATGAGAATTTATATTTTGGGAATGGATCCCACCCCTCTGGCTCAAGGCATTTATGGACTGGGGGGTATGGGGGAGTTGGGAGAGCTTGAGGAAGAAGAGAGTTAGAGTCAGTCTCTAACTGAGGTGAATGCTGCGTTGCCCTGTGCTTCTGGGGAAAGCACTGGATCTGGGAGGGACCTTCTTCTTTTGGGGATTTTTTTCTTGGTTGATTTTAGGGTTTGGGATGTTTTTTCCTCTGCTGTGGTGGCAGGGCAAAACTTAGCATCCTTCTCTAAGATAGTAGCTCAATTGAATGCAAAACCATGGAGCGGGGCCATCTCTGAAATTCTCAGCTCTTTTGAATTTCCTACAGTGAGCCACTTCGGGGTTTAGAGGGGTTTTTCACCATTTACCAGGTCAATTCATCAGTGGATGAACTGTAATAGCGTCGGTCTGCACAACACACCGTTGAAGATGTGCCACTTACGGTGATGAGAAGTGGGTGATGGGGTGACATGTGATTTTTTTTCAAGCCATTAGACACGTCTGCCTGCAGCATCTCCTGCTGCCTGGGATTTGCATCCTTCCCAAAGCTGGCAGAGTTGTAACGGAGGAGGTGGTTGTGTCTCTTGGTGTTGACTTGGTCAAGTGCTAAGTTCAAGATGCAGAATTGTGTAGAAAGTGTCTGGCTACATCTGCAAGTGCTATTAGTTTGGGAAAAAAAAATTCCCTAATCCTTCCTGTGCTGTTTCTATATCTGACTGAAATGGAACATTCTGTGTAAAAAAAGCCACATCTGTGTTAATTGCAAGAGTACTTTCTTCTGATTTATGAAATTGTTTACTTACTGCTTTCTAGAGTATGATTAGCATTTTCAGATAATAACTTTTTGATTATGGGATAAGAGTTTATTATATTTCCTTGTAGAAATCCAGAATTTATAACTATGTAGGCTGCGGTTCCTGCTCCGGAATGAAATGCTCTGCTGATGTCTTTGTATTGTTGAAGGTCCTCTTACAGTCGTGCTGGACCAAAGTTATCCTTGCTGTTTTATCAGGATTTTGTGATCCTGGCCCTGAAACTCTGAACAAAACATCTTTAAGGAAACAGTTTCCAGCTTGGTGACTAAAAGCGTTGGGAAAAAGTCATTGAATATAAGCAGGTTTAGATTTAAGTCAATGCAAGAAATGACTGACTACAACAATTACATACACAATAGAAGTCTTTTTAGATCCAGGTTTTCAAAAGCCAAGTTATTTCAAGGAAACNGGGCAGAAAAAAAAAACATCTGGCACAATCATTTGATGCTAAAGCAGCCAAATACCCAGATGAACGTTTTATTGCTTTTGTTTGCATTTCTGAAAGGAGTGATGAAACAATTTATTGCAAAGACAAAAAAAATAATTCACAAATATCCTGTTCTGAGTGAGGAAAGTGTCTCCAGCAGCTTGACTCTGATTCTCATCTCCCCACGCCGGGCTCTGGTGCCTGCTGGTCTATCTGACAGGCAGTTTTCATCATTAATTTTCTGGCCAGCAGCAGCAGAACACTGCCGATGTCTCTGAGGGTAGCAGGACAGAGTTATCGAGGTGTCATCCCAGAAGACCAGAACGAGGACTTTCCATAATCTTGCCTGATCTTCTGTTTATTTCGTTGCATACAGTATCTGCACAGAATAAAGCACCTTTTGCCTGCCCTCACTACCCAGCAGCGCCACGGGATGCCTTTTAGGGCAGGGAAATGCATCCTTTTACAGTCATGAGTGGGGCGTGGGGGTATGATAACACATTAATAATTCTGTGGGATATTAACATGAAGAACATGTGAAACTGCTTTCATCGCTGGGGTGCCCCATGCAGGTAGGATGCCTGCCTCATTTCACATTAGTGAGTGCTGTAAAAATGTGTTGAGTAACTTCTGTGTTTAATAGCTGTGATGGAAAACAGGGGCTCCAGACTGGATTGATGTGTCTTGGTTTTCTGGCTGTACAAACCCAGGTAAGTTATAGTTACCCTGCCTCAGTCTGCTTTATAAAAGGGCAAGATGCAAATCAGCAGTGGAGAAAAGGATGATGCAAACTGCTGGTCACTTGCTTTCTTTAGGAATTGTCATGAAATTTACACACCTGTTGCATGGATTGGAATTCTTGGCCCTGGTTCTCTTTGGTTCTCTGCCCTATTAATGTCATCCTTCGTGCCCCTACGGCGAGCAGGGTACGCGGGGACGTGCCGGCTCACTGCAGATCTCTTGCCAGGCAAACCTACAACTTGGGAAGGTAAATCCAGGTTTGTAAAGGGCCTGCCAGGATTTACTAGTTGGAGCAGTGACAGGGTTGGGTGCAGAAATGGATTTCCTGGCTCCTTGCACACGTTCTTCCAGTAAGACCAAACTTCCATTTACCGGTTCCATTAAAGGAGTCTTTGTGCTCTCCTTTATCATCAGCTTTCCTTCTGCAAGCGAACACACCTTCAGCTCAGTGCGATATGAAAGAAGAGCTTGTGGATATTATTTTTTTTTTCAAAATAAGTTGTGAATATTGAAGGCTAATGATGTTTCTCAAGCAGTGGCAGACCTCTAGAACAGCTGCTATTGAGGGATTATTTTTAACATCCATGGCAGAGACTCTTGCTAGTATAGTGTTTGAGCAGTATGTGACCAGATTTTTTTTCCAAATATGTGAAATGAAGATGACACGGGATGTATGTTGAATTGTATTAGAAAAGTGTGACTTAATCCTTCAGTTTAAGACTTGCAAATGCCAGTCTCCTGTATACACAAATAATGAAGGCAGCCATTTCAAGAAATTCATCTTAGAATTTTTTACTTGTAGGAAAAATACTGGAGCTTGTAAGCATTTACGTAACCTTAAAAAAAAAAAAAAACTGAAATTTTGTTTTTAATAACCCTTATTCACATCAATCCCAGGAGATCAGGTTTTGTATCTGGAAAAGACATATGTTCACACACCGGGAAGCAGGTGGAGACACTGAAATTTTGCTGGGCAGACGAGTTGGTAATTGGCACTGGGAATGTCAGAGCCTTCTCAGTGGTTCCAGTCTGGACTGTTTCAGGGCAGCTCCAATGCTAAACCTCCCTTGAGCTTGGGAACTGCTCAGTGGCTTTAGTCTGGAGTATTTTGAAATGATTTGTGAGTCTAATTTTCTGCAGTACTTGGGAAACTTTTTACACATACTTTGGACTTTAAGTTTCTTAAGACTGCAGGACGAGTGAGACTTTCCATTTACTTAGCTTAATCATTAATAATTTGCATTCCGAGAAGCGTTTATGGTATTTCAAAAGTGCAGCATGACTTTGAAATGAAATACTATCTAATTATTGCATTTTTTCATTGATGACTATTTGCTCTGTCCTTCATATTTCTCACACAGCTCATACTGCAGATCTTGCCACCTTCTCCCGAATTCCATGCCTTTTATAGGACATATTTTTACCTCATTTAAAATATTAACCTGGTGAATAGTACTTTCAAGAAGGGAGCTCTCTTGTTCTGGTCTCAGTAAGAAGCCCCAAACTCTAGATGCATGAAAAGCAGTTCTGTGAATGTAACTGCTGCCTTCCCTCAAGCCTTTGCCGTGTTCTTACTGATTTTCATGAAAAAAGGGTAGAGGTTTACCCTCTGCTGTCCTATCTGATGTTGGGTGTCATTCCACCAGAACTGGCTACTAATAAAAATGAGAAATGAGGGCAGTAAATACAGTCATGCGTCTACATCCCGTGTGTAGTTCCTGGTGCTTTCCCAGGTTCCTACCACACAGAAAGTTTCTCCAATTGTTTTTTCTCTGTTGTAGGTTCCCCGTTGGTCCATTCCCAGCCGGGGTCCTTGACAGTGGTGTCTCAATAACCAGCCTCTCTCTCCTTCCCCTGTCTTGTAGATTGATGAAATGCAGTGGGGCAAAGGAGTGCGTGAAGTCCCGTCCTCGGTCTGCAGCCTGCCTTGCAAGCCAGGGGAGAGGAAGAAGGTGGTGAAGGGGATGCCGTGCTGCTGGCACTGCGAGCTCTGCGATGGCTACCAGTACCAGGCCGACGAGGTGACCTGTCTGCTCTGCTCGTACAACGAGAGACCCAACGAGAACCGAACAGGATGCCGCTCCATCCCCATCGTCAAGCTGGAGTGGCACTCGCCCTGGGCTGTGATACCTGTCTTCTTGGCCATGCTGGGGATTATCGCCACCATTTTTGTCATGGCAACCTTCATCAGATACAACGACACTCCCATCGTCCGGGCTTCAGGGAGGGAGCTCAGCTACGTCCTGCTAACAGGGATCTTTCTGTGCTACATCATCACCTTTCTGATGATCGCCAAACCCAACGTCGCTGTCTGCTCCTTCCGGCGCATCTTCTTGGGCCTGGGGATGTGCATCAGCTATGCAGCCCTCTTAACTAAAACAAACCGCATCTACCGCATATTTGAACAGGGCAAAAAGTCAGTGACAGCACCCAGGCTTATAAGCCCCACATCGCAGCTGGCGATCACCTCCAGTTTGATATCTGTTCAGCTTCTAGGTGTCTTTATTTGGTTCGCTGTCGACCCACCCAACATCATCATAGATTATGATGAACAGAAAACTATGAACCCCGACCTAGCCAGAGGAGTTCTCAAATGTGACATTACGGATCTACAAATCATTTGTTCCTTGGGTTATAGCATTCTTCTAATGGTTACGTGTACTGTGTATGCCATCAAGACTCGGGGTGTCCCAGAGAATTTTAATGAAGCTAAGCCCATTGGATTCACTATGTACACTACCTGTATAGTGTGGCTTGCCTTCATTCCAATATTTTTTGGCACTGCCCAGTCAGCCGAAAAGGTAGGTGAGAAATGAACGGACGTGGCACCTGATGTATCAGGACTTGTTGTGGTTCTAGATTACGTACCCATGTTCAGCTTTACATAGATTTTAAAACGAGCTATCCAGTTAGCTCGTTACCGAGACGTGCACAATATATAGCACTATTTTCCTTCTCCATTTGGCTGGTGGGTTATGCATTTGATAAACTGGCAAATGATCAATAGCAATCATATTAGCCATTAGTTTTATTGTTGCATCTATTTCAATTGTATCTTTTCAGTTGGATAAGTGGGAATTAGCTGTCATATTGTCCAGAGAAAGGCATCTCTTATCTAAATTACTTTGAATACAAGATATAAGGCATCTCTTATCTGAATCGTTTTTAATACAAGATGTAAGCAAAAAAAAACCTGTCAAAAAGCAGTAGCATAGACTCCAGCGGTTCTGGAGTTCAGTGCTTCATCTGATGAGTGCTGGGCTTCGGGAACAGCAGCCTCAGGGCACATTTACACCCTGGGTAAATAGTCTGTCCCGAGCTCCAGTTGCTGTGACTAGACTGGCCGTCTCTCTGTACCGGTTATTTTTAAACCAGCCCAGGCAGACGTACCCAATAGCTCATGGCAAAGGTGTAGCCAGAATCTTGGAGCAAAAGCGAGGCTGCTTTCTCTTCATAAGTGAGGTCCATTAAGCCCATGGAGTTCCTTCATCAGGAGCCAGTTCAAAAAGTTACACTCACACGATTCAGGAAAAAGCACCCAAACGTTTGGATCTCATCCATTAGTGGGATTGTTACAAAAATCAATTACTGCAAAGAGCTATCAGACTTGATTAACAGATTCCTCTTGGCTTTGAGAGGCTTCAGATGGTGCAGAGGACCCTGCAGTGCGTCTGTCTGAGGGTTCACATGCACATCACCTCCATCCCCTGCTCTCAGCTTAGGGAAATACACCCCGGCAATCAGAGCAGACGTGAAGAGATGCAAAACTTGGCCAACTTTGGG
Source organism: Thinocorus orbignyianus (assembly GCA_013400375.1). Taxonomy (NCBI): domain Eukaryota; kingdom Metazoa; phylum Chordata; class Aves; order Ciconiiformes; family Thinocoridae; genus Thinocorus; species Thinocorus orbignyianus. The sequence continues at coordinate 427,216 of VXBW01005901.1, read as the reverse complement.
CTCTGCTGCCCACAGCAACCAGGTTTTAAGTGCTCTTTGTAAATAGATGGAATCAGCTCCGCTGGGAGCAGCATCTCTCTGGGATCCCAGCCCAGCGTGTTGCAGCTGATGCTGTGGTGGTTTGGGTATGAGCATCGACAGCCACTCTTTCATCACTCACAAAGGAACAAGGAGAAACTCCCTCTCATCTTCCTGTTATATTTGTTGGTGGGAGAAAGAAGGCAATAATAAACAGCCAGAGGACAATATGATTCATTTTCTAAAACATAATCAGGATGTTGATGGGCAAGAAAAAACCTTTTCAAATTTGCACTTGAAGTATCTGGGAAAGGAGAGCTTTAGTTGCTCTGTGAATTTTGAGTAAACAGTATTCAAATTAATCTAGTATTCAAATTTATCTACTATTTCAATGTGCAGGGCTACATCTAGCTGTGTGGGGCTGAGCACTGCAGCTTTGGTTCCCTCCTGGACCTTGGGCCCCTTTTGCACGCTCCTGTTGTTGCCCAAGTGGCTCCAGCCAGTGCTCGGTGATGGAGAGGCTGGCTTTACTTCTCTCTGGATCTTGTTTGGAGATCGGGCTGTGATTTCAGAATGATTTGGTTAATGCCTGTGGCTCTGGTCTTAGGGAGAAATGAAAATATTAGGCTGTCCTGAACTGCTGTCACACTGCTTTACCCTCCCCAGCCCTGACCTCATCTACTTCCCCTGGTGTTCTAGACATCACTGACCTCACCTCAAGTGCTCTCCCACAGATCTTGCATGGATCCAGTCATGTACTGTCAGTTATCACCACTTACTGAACCCAAACTTTGTTGTGCATGTAGGTGCTTTGGCTTTTTGCTACCTTTTCCCCCCCCTCTATCTTTGTTTAAATTTTATGCGTTAACACAAGACTTGGGCAAGGTCACCACTGGGGATAAAATTGTTTCACCTTTTTAAATGTGTAAGCTAATTTCAGATCCCAGCTAAGATATCCCGTTGTGTGCCAGGGATATGCTTTCCAGAGTTGCAGTTGTTAAACTTGTGTATTATTGGAGTAAAATTGCAGGAAGACAGTGGTGGTGCTGGGGCAGGTCCCTGGCTTTGGCTGCAGGTCTCTTCCATGGGAAGGTGCCTGCACCAGAGCTTTGTCCTTCACAATCCAGGGGATTGGCTGTGCAGAGATTTGGAATTGTTTTGGCTTCAGTTCGCTGGTAGAAGAGGGGATCACCCAGGAGGAAGCAGAGGTGATGGAGATTTTGATGTATCATCTCACCTCCACAGTGGGCTTTACAGACAACCATTGCATCCCTAAAGGGAATTAATTTCCACTGGAAAGGAGGTCTGCCAAGTCTTACAAACGCTTCAGCCACCTCTGTTCTCCCTGTCGAGGCAGAGATAAGCAACAGCGTAAGCAGCTTTGAACACGGTTGGGCCTGTTGGTGACTTTGGTCTGATGCAAGGAGAACAGTGCTGCTTTTGTGCACCCTGCCTGGCAACGCTTCAGGCCTGCAGGTGACCGAGATGAAGTGCTTTAAATTGTTGTTTGCGGAGATTTAACCAAGCAATAGAAAGACCCAAAGAGTTTTAAAGGCTGCTGCCAGCATTGAAAATCATTTGGTAGGTAGCAACAAAAGCTGTAGGTTTCCGTGCAGTCACAGAGCTGAATTGCCCTGTCCTTCTTTGAAAGCATGAGATTCTTGTATAAATTGCTGTAGGACAGCAATAGGAATGGTGATTAACTGGATTTCACACAGGAAAAGGTGCTGGGCATCCTTACTGTGCTGTGCTCCAGCCCAGAGGAATCTAGGGATCACCAAGTGCCACGCTGTGCCCTGGGCGGGGACACCTCCCACCAGAGCAGGTTGCTCCAAGCCCCATCCAGCCTGGCCTTGAACCCCTCCAGGGATGGAGAAGCCACAACTTCTCTGGGCAACCTGGGTCAGGGTCTCACCACCTTGGAAGAGGAGGCTCCGGGGAGACCTCAGAGCCCCTTCCAGTCCCAAAAAGCCCCCTTTTGGGGGTCCCTTTTGGAGCTTTTTGGGACTGGAGGGGGCTCTAAGGTCTCCCCAGAGCCTCCTCTTCTCCAGGCTGTGGCACGTTGGACCACCACACTGTGCCAAGACCAGTTGCTGGACCTATGGCTTTGCTTTTGGGGCTTTTCCCCCCTACTTCTGCTCTACACGGAGCTGCAGGAGCTTTGGTGCTTTGCTTTTTTTTCCACCTCTCTGGTTTTTTTGAGTGGCAGAGAGGGGGTTGTACTTTTTTTTGTGATTGCTAGTGACTTCCTGTCAGATACTTTCTCCGGGAAATATTGTGTTTAAGCCTTAGCCATGCCGGTCTCTGCTGAAATGGAAATTGCACCTGCTGAAAATCTCATGCAACACAATCTTTTAAGCTAGGAAATGGCGTTATATATAATGTTGTGATTTTCCTTGTATGGATTTATTTTATTTTATCAATAAATACAAGCATAATGTTGTTTAGTAGGAAGCATATCGAAAATGCCTACCTTGTTCAGTGTAGAAAATAACAGCGAAAAGAATGAGAAGTGTGCTGCAAGTACTACGTAAAAGACAAATAATTCAAGCAGTAGCATTTGCCGCAGATGCTGTGGTTTGGGGAAGGCCAGATACCAGAGTCTGTGCTAGAGGATGGAGATAAAATGTCCAGCGTACGGGAGGTGGCACATGGAAAAAGCAAATTCCTGACCTTTTCACAGCTTGCATTTTCTCAGCCAGTTTCTTAGTCCACTATCTGAAAACCCAGAAAACACATGGTCTGTTATAATTTACAGGCTTGGTTTGGTGATGCTGTTTCCTAGTGGATGTGGACCATGGCTGTCCTTGCCTTGTTTCGCCCTCCTTTGAGTTTCTTTGGCTTCGATGCAATAGTCCCGTCGCCGTTGCTCCTTACTTGCGAGTGGCTGCTGTTGTCTGGATTTTGGGGGTTGTGTTCCAGGATGGAGTGGCTTTGTCTTTTCCTAGAACTGTTCTTATATATTCTAAAATGCTGATGTAATGTAACCTTTGAGGCCCAGGACGCGGTTCTGGGGACTGGAATCATGCCATGTCTTTGTGCAGAAATGTCCTTCCTTTAGTATGGATTGGGTAGAAAGCCACTAAATATAGAGAGGAGTCTCTACAGAGAAGAGAATCACTCATTGTCCAACTCTGATCAGCTCCTAACGATCAAAATCATTGTCAGCTGAAGGGTCGGTGGGTTTGGGAGGTCGAGGATGGGGAACCGTGTCCATGCACCCACCTCTTGCCTTGGTTTTGCTCAGCTTGTGAACCTGAATGTTTGGAGAGGGGCTGTAGGGATGAAACACTGCCTTTACACTCTCAGTGTAATTGTTTTTGACAACAAAAACTATTTTAAATTCTCTGTGGAACTGCAGGTATCTTATCAGCAACGAAGTGGCCTCAAAGAGCTGTTAAACCAATTATAGGATTCATAGCTCCACGGCGGAGTCAATACAAAGTGGCACTTGAAAAGAGCAGAGATTGCTTGGGAAGGTCACACGAGGCATGGCGAAATCAATAAGCCAAATTGAGTCAAAATTTAGAGTACGGAAAGGAAAGGATGGGAGGGGAATGCGGGTGGTGTGGGAATGCATCCTCTGAGAACCTGCACTCCATACCCATTAATTAGTCCCTGCAGCCTCTCAGTGAGTTCTTCATCATTTTAGCTTTGATGATCTGCTTCTTCCAGTGGCAGGGATTGCAACAGGGAATTGCAGGGGATGACGAGGACCTGGTCCCCATGCCCTGTCTCTGCTGTGCCTGGGGATGCTGCACAGGGGACACTCATCTGCTCCTCCCTTGGGAAGGATGGTCCCTGGCTTCAGGAGACAGGCTTGAGATCAACCTGGTGTCACAAAGCCACGTGTTTTCATGTCTTGGGTTCCTTTTATTTTTATTGTTTTCCTTTTACAGAAACTGTAAAGAGCAAGAGCGTGGTAGGGCATGTGATAAGCTTCAATACATCCTGGAATCATCACTTCATAGGTGGCAGTAATAGTTTATATTTTTACTATTAGTCTCACTTGTAATGTAAATATTTTTAAAACTCCCACTGTTGCGGATTTCCACAGGCGATACTTTCACGGTAAAAGCAAAGTGAAGGGGAAAAAGAAGCTGTGGCTATATCAGTCTGATATGTAGAGGTCTTAAAATACTGGTTAGCTTTTTCTGTATATAAAAGTCAATTTATTGCTAGTAGAAATGATACTTTTCAACAATACTTAGTACCCTTTTTTTTTTTTAACCCTTGTCGTGTAACATAGTTGTATTTATGATAAGTAACTATTAAAACGTGGCCAAGACAGGTGGATGGAAGCAGAACTCCCAGCCCCGTGTGGAGCATCTTCAGCCAGCACCATAGGCAGCATGCTTCCCAGAGGGGCTTTATCCCTCCCCTTCTCCTTGGTTGCAGGAGAATCTCCCAAGCTGAGATAAAAATCACATCCCAAATGTAAAGTAAGCTTTTGGAGAGGATCTCTTTTTTAAAAACTTGGGAGGATGTGACAGGAGGCTATGGAGATGTTGACTTTGGGTGTATGGGTGGTGGTGGCACAGAGATAGATGGTATCAGTATGGAGATGGTATCGGTTTGGATGTTAATACTGCGGGAGGAATTACCTGTGGATTTGTGTGAGATAACCTTGGTTAGAGTGGGGTTTTTTCTTACCACTAGCAAAGTTCAGCTCTAATTATGAAGGACTATGAGCTCGCAGGATGTTTTCTTCTCCTATGGTTGCTCAGTATTACCATGCACATATAAAAATATTATGAATTCTGCTGCTTAAATTCAATTTCCTGAGTCTCCAGAACATTATACTGAAAAATTTAGTGGCAAACCTGAACATCCATCTGCCTTATGTACCCAAGAACCCACCTGAGTGCTTGGCGTGCCCTAAAGCCGAGGCTGCTCTGCGTTACTGGAGGTGTGCTGGGCGGTTACTAGAGGTGTACTGGGTGGTTACTGGAGGCATACTGGTCGGTTACACAGGCTGATGGCATCCCTTAATTAGTGCCTGGAGACGGACAGCTTCCTGCAAGCCTGCTCCTCGCATCCCGGAGGAGGAAGTCAGTTTGGGAACTTGCCAGAGCTGTAACCATTAGATGAAAAGAAATGGTTTTTCTCAGCAGGTTTGAAGCCTATGTCTGTGCTCCTTTCACTACATACAGATGTGGTTGTGTATGTTGAATATTCCCCTAAGATCTTATTTTCCTCGAATTATGCCATTGAACTAATATAGAGGGATATGTCATCATTATATTTTTATGTTTCACAGATATTTTATTGCCTCGTAGCTGTGATTACTTTTATTTAGTAATTGCTGAGATTAAAATAATGCATTTCTGTATGTGTCTACGAGCTGGTGATAACTGTCAACATGCGCCTGAATATATTCTCCAAATGGGATTTTCTTCTTGAAGTATTTTCAGGACTTTTTTCAAGTTAAAAAATGTCACAATCTTGACTCTGAGTCAGTGAGGATGGTTTCTCAGCCAGTGTGGTCTTCCATTCATTCATCCTGGAATGAGTAGAAGTGGGGAACAGTTGACCTTGCATTCATTGTTTCCCATCAGCTTATTTTTGCATGCAGACTGCACGAACCCTGAGTTGTAGAGGGTTGGGTTTTATTGTAATACAGCCGCTGTGAAACGTGAAGTCCTGAATCCTTTCTACTTCTCCACTTTCCTTCTTGTTTCTCTATTTCTATAATGCCCCTTTTATTCAAATCAATAAGCAACAAGGCAAGTCAGGTATATTTGGCAGCAACATTTTTACTTATTGTGTTGAATGTTACATAAATACTATAATTTGAAGGCACATGCAAAGTGGATCCTTGTTCAGATTAAATAATGTCACATTAACATGGTAGCATTTCAGTGTATGTTCTATTTTTTGGCGAAACGAAGTTACCCTTCAATTCTCTGTAACACAAATACCGATTAACCAGGTAGGACACACATTTATTTTCTCCCCCGGGAAGGCTTGAGATGACAGTTGCTATAGCAACTCTATATAGGTGGATTTGGGAGTTATGAGGGTTTTAACGCAGTGTTTGTTGGAGTTTTATACTGCTGGATGATGGAGAAAATCGGGCTTTGAGGCTCACAGGGAATGTGACTTTGAATCTACCAGAATTTGGGGCTTACACAGGGAAACTTGTGAATTGTAGCTTTTGTTTAAAGAAGAATTCTAGTCGTAAGACCTGGCTCTGGAAGATCTGAGTGCCAGCTCATTTACACCGGTGGAGCTGCATTTCCATACACCAGATTTTTGGCTCAGTATTTCAGAAGCACTTTGAGTCACTTTTGTAAAGTATTAAATATTTCCTGGAGTTCTGCTACTCTCTGAAGTGGGACTGAAATGGTATATTAATACGTGTTGCCATGAAATTTCTCATAGCTGCATTTCTATGCTGGGTAGAAAACAATGAATGGTGGGGAAATATTCCTGTATATTTGAATGTGTTTTGAAAGCTTTCATTTTCACTTATTTCTGGAGCTATATAATGACTCTGGATTTTTACCCACCGCTAATTCGTATCGTGTTCAGCCAGGCGAAGGTTGGAGCGTTTCAGAAGTGAATACAATAAGAACAGTAATAACAGTTCCTTGCATGCCAAAGGAACCTAAAGAGTTTTATGATTGGATTTGAAAACTAGGAGCAATTTTGGCCATGCTCAGAAATATAGCTGGAGGCAGGCAGGTGTGTGTCGTTGTATGTATGTTCTCAGGCCGTGCTCCTCAGCTGGGTGTGCTGGGAGCCCCCCAGGATGGCATTAACCACATTAATAGCAGCAGTGTTAGGTGGGGAACATCAGGACAAATTCAAACTGGGCAGAAAATAACCAGGCAGGGTCTGGGCAGGGTGTGGATGTTGACACCTGTGCTCTTCACAGAGGTGTCTTTAGCTACTGGAAGGATGAAGAAGTTTTGGTGATAAATATATCACACATAGAGCTGCATCGTGTTCCCAAGTGAGGGCTCTTCTGGAAGAGGGATTTCTCCCTGTGCTTGGTCCTGCCTGGGAGACTTCCCACCCAAGCATCGGACTTGGTTCAGCACCTTCAAGTTCAGCCAAGCCACTGAAAGGCTGTAGGACCTGCCAGAACTGCAGGTCTTTGTTGTCTCTGCTGTCAAGGCAGGTATTTAAAGCAAGGTAACAGGAAAAAGAGTGCATGCTCAGGGTGAAATAAGGGATGATTACAGTAATTAGATCCTCCTCAGAAGGCCATAAATTAATGGTGATTATGATTCTTAAAGCAACAGAAGCATAAGGTACATCTAACATTGATCTGGTTTATCACATTTGCTGCATTGTAATGCTCCTTTAATGTTAATATGTGCTTTTGTAGTAAAATCTAATTGAAAACACGGAGCAGGCAGAGCCCAAGGCCACAATCATGTTCCACATAATTACCTAAGGAGGAAGGTGTACATTTCCAATGAAGGGATGCCACCAACCGTTAGCCAGGTATAAGCCATGCAGTCATTGTGCTCCTGCGCATAGAGTAATAGCCTTACAGGAACATATAGGTGAAAGTGGAGAGATAATTAACAATCAATTCTTTTTTTTTGTGAAATTTTCAATTATTGAAGCAGGTATCTTCATGATGGAGTAATAATACTACATTTAAATTCGTATGTGGCTGTCTCATAACAGAGATGTATTCATTTAAGCAGAAATTACTTTAAGTTAGCAACCCTGCAGTAGTTCTGCAGTCTCCGAGGGACTCTTTGAAGCCTGCGAGCACGCCGCTTTGATGTCTGATGTAGAAAGTGAGGGATCTCTCCGCTGTGATAATTCTAGCTTTTTCCATTCCCTTCTGTGTTGAGGAGAGAGGGAAAAAAAAAAACTGAAGATGGAAAAATAAATGGAATTCAGAACGGAGCATACAATATAGAGGGGAAAATACTTACACATATACCCCAAATGTGGGCAGAACCAGCAGTTCTGTGAGCAGGCTGCCAAATTCCCTGCTGTCTGCTGTAGTCTCCCTCTCTGGACCACTTAAAGAGACCAAAACATGTAACTGAGAAACCCCTCCCCTTTGAGAGCAAGGAGAGGTCTCTGAGAGCATGTCACAGCAGGTTGTGCTGCTGCAGGTGCCACCTTGGGGGGAGGAAGAGGATGCTCTGGGGCAAAACCATAACTAAGAACTTTTTACTGACATTTGAGGGGAACAAGACTGTTCTTCCACACCTCTGGTGCAGCCCCGAGCAGCGGAGAGCCAGCACTCAGCCTTCTGCCTTTGGATTTTGCCCCGTTAACCAAGAGCCACAAGGTATGTATCTGCATCTGCCTGGGATTTTTACATACCTTTTCCCATTGCCTGTTCTGAGCCTCAGGAGTGGCAAAATTTATCCCTCACTCTCTGGGAACTTGTGTGATGCACAACTGCTGTGGGCACTCAACTGGCTGCAAAAAGATGCCAAGGGAAAATCTGGAAGAAGGGCGTCTCTTTGCTCTGTGCATACTTTGCTGCCTAGGGCTAAAAAATGGTATAATTTTTAAAGGGGAAAAAAAAAAAGACTGTGTGGGTGTTTAATGCACAGTGTTGACATGTACTTTTTTGGTTCTTTTTTTTTTTTTGAGGAAACGTAGAACTGCCAGGAGAGTTTTACATATGAAAAGCAATCTCTGCACAGGCCCCTGTCAGTGCTACCCAACAGTTTTTATCTGCAGCATAAACTGACAACACCTCAACGGGAAATAATTGTGGCTCCATTGAGTCCAGGAGAGTAATTACGTTGTTGATGAAACTTTTCTCTTTGCTTGCGTTTTGATATCTCTGCGATGTCAAACCCACTTGAGCTGACAACATAATTTCTCCCGCCGAGGTGTTGCATCGACCATGCAACTGCTCTTGGGTGTTGCTGGGGGGATTTTTTTTCCCGAGCTCGCTGTGTTTCAGCCCTGGCAACAGTAAAAATTCAGCCTTGCAGAGCCCCGTTTCACAAATTTTTTTTTAATAATGTGAATGGTCACGGGTACCCCAAGGTAGCTTTGCATGTGAGTAAGGGCTAACTGGATAATTATCAAATAGCTCTTCAAAGTTAGTTTACAAGCAAGTAATCATTACAATGCCTAATTTACTCAGAAGGGTAAGTTTATTTGAAGCATAGAGTTCCAGTTTGTGGTAATGTATTGCAATGGTTGTTGTGACTTTCCTGTGGATGTGAGGCTTGAGACAAGGACCTTACATCTGTGATGGGGCTTCCCAGTGGCATTGATATATTCCTGCACCCCTGATCCTCTTCTAGCATTCATTTGGGGGGGGGAGTCCTATTTCGGGGGTTCAGGGGGGATGAATTTATGCTGTATTGAAAGTTCATGCCCTGTGCTGAACTCTGCAGGATTTTTCCACGAAGGGTGGCCAGAGGATGGTGTGCTTTGCTGGGTCTGTGTGATGTGCAGTGCAGCTTGGGTTTTGCTGCAGAAAACCTCGGTTCCCATTGATGCTCCTTTGTTTGAACAAGACTTAATCATCTTTTCAGAAAAATCCTGCAGATCGTGGCTAACATTATAAGCCAAACGCTGGGAACTGAAGTAGCATTTTGTGAGAGCAGATCATAACCAGTCTCTGAACCCCACGGGTATTGTAGAAACATAATAATGTTATTTTGAGTAAGGAATAATGGCTGCTGATTCTAAGCTCATCCAGGAACAAAAAGAAAGCCATGAAGAGCGTGTTCAGTACAATGTGAGTTATGCAGATGTTTCTCAATTTGCTTGCTGAACTTCTGTGCTGGTGTCAGGGTTTTGTTTGATCAACCCGTTTCAGCAGAGAGAATGGGTCCTTAAGCCCTTTTGTCATCGCCCAAGGATGGCTGGTGGGAGCAGCCTGCGGAAGGGCAGGGAATCAAGGACCCTCATCAGGCTCCCAGGGAAGGAGCCTCCTTTATTACCCATACTCGGGTCACAACTTTAGAGCTTATTTGTTCTTCTGTTCATTTTGGAACAAACAAGAAAGAAAACAGAAGCAGAAAACAAACCTGCTAGGAGAGAGTCAGTCAAGGAAAGTTTTGCCATTGGTTTGGGAGCTGCGTTGGTGGGGTGGGCATCACGGAGCAGGGACTTCTCCCTGCAGGACAACTGTCTTCCCCTGCACCAAACCAATGAGGAGAGGAGAGAAGAGAAGAGGAAGAGGAAGAGGAAGAGGAAGAGGAAGAGGAAGAGGAAGAGGAAGAGGAAGAGGAAGAGGAAGAGGAAGAGGAAGAGGAAGAGGGAAGAGGGAAGAGGGAAGAGGGAAGAGAGAAGAGAAGAGGAAGAGAAAAGAAAAGAAGAGAAGAGAAACACACTACTTTGCAGGTAGCAGTTCAGCTGCAGTTATACCCAAGGAAGGCCGAAATTACCTTTCTACAAATTCAGTAGAGAATCCGAAGTCGCGAGGACTGGAAAGAGGATCTTCCCCATTGCAAAGCAAAATCTCCCTTGATCATAGAGAAGGTTGTGGTTTGCTCTGAATAAGATCCTGTAACACAAAAATGTCAGGTCCTCTGTGCATACCAGTGAGCTAAATATAGCTGGATTTGCAGAGGAAGAAAACAGCTACTCTGGAAAGTGCATTTTCAGTCTAGCAAGGCCAATTTAATGCAAAGCAGAAAAATAGGTTTCACTATACGTAAGTGATGAATGCAAAAATATTGACCTGAAGGATTTATTTGTTGTTTAAAATGGTTTAAGCAGGCATGTAATAATAATAAAAGTAGAAACCATCATACTCAGTCAAAGAAATTGCCTTGTATGTTGTCTTTGAGGCATAAGCTTAGCAGAAGGTTAAAGAAAACAACAATGAATTCTAGTAGACTGAAGCAAAAATGTTCTGTTCCAAGTGTGCCCCGTCAAAAGTGATTTGGGGCATGTTCATATTCCTGCATCTTGAATAACGGCCCTTTTTTTTT
>VXBW01005901.1:336639-416287 GCA_013400375.1 Thinocorus orbignyianus | reverse complement strand
TTTCTTTTTTAAAGTCTGTGTTCATATTCATCAAAAGCAATTCAGCAAAAGAAGCCGTTGAGGACCCAGCAGAGCTGGGGGGTCCTGCAGAGCTGGTTGTGTTGTGCCAGTGCAGAACGTGTCTGACACTCTGTGTGTTGTGGGGGCGTTAGGCACTGGGGAAGGACCACAGCCACCAGCAGGACATGTCCTATGGTCCTTGGTGACCTCACCCCCATGGTGGCTGAGCTGCCCTGACACCCTTTAACCTGGTTGGGGGGGATGGAGGAGTCCTCTGGGGTGCCTGGTACAGAGACGTCACCTGTTCCCACCCTGCCCTGGCTCCCCAGGCAGCTTTAGAAACCCGTGGTGGTGTTTATACGGCAGAAAACAGCTGAGAACTATTGTCAGAGGATTGATGCCTTATGTCAAATGAAAAGCCTCTCAAAGAGAAAAAGGTTAGTCTGCGACTGCCAAAACAAAGATGCCTACAAGCATATACGGGAGGAGCGGCTCTGATGCATGGGCGAGGAGACAAATTGGAAGAGAAAAGGGAACCTAAGGGAAGAGATCACAGAGAGAGTCTTTTTCTTACTGTTTTTCCCTCCTGTTAAAGAAAGAAGGGGGTCTTGCTGTGGAAGTGCTCTGTTCAACATGCCTGAGCAAAACCTGGGGAGGTGAGAGGTACAGCTGCAAAGCTGGAGATCTCCTGGATCCTGCATCCCTAATACCACCCCAAAGGTGACATTAGGGATGTGAGTGTGGCTTTTGCTGTACCTATTAAATTGTATTTATCTCAGCCCCCAAGTTTTCTCACTTTTTCTCTACCAATTCTCTCCCCCGCCCCAAGCTGCGTGAGGGGGGGAGTGGCTGCATGGTTCTAGCTGTTAACTGGGGTTAAGCTGTGATGGGTTTCCATCAATGACGTTGTTTCGGTCCTCCATCCAGACAAGGACATTGTTTCCATCTTAAATTCTGTCTTTTCTGCTGTGAACATACCCATCTCTGTATTCTCTCAGCAGCAGAGGCTGAAGATCCATGTTTTCATACCCAAACTGAGAGGTGGGAGTGGGAAAAGGGTAGGTAGCAACTGGGAATGTTCCCAACGAGCTCTCGTGGTGCAGAAGGCTCTTTCACAGGACAAGTTCCCTCATCTGGCAGCCGTTTCCCAGCAGGTCTCTGTGGATGGGGTCAGCTGCAGTGGGCAGGAGAGCCTCGTTGACCTCTTTAATTGTCAAGGCTTTATGAAGGGTTTTTTTCAGATTTAGCACTCTGCAGCTAATGATGTCAGACGCTTCACCCAGAGATTATTCAATCTGCTCTGGCATTTGGCCTTTGAATGGCTGCAATATCTGTGGTGGCAAAACCCAGAGTGGGGAGAAGGAGGTGAAGCTCCTATTTACAGAGAACTCAGTAATAACCGCTTTCCTTACACTGCTAATTGCCCATTAAATGCCAGCCATTAACTGCCTCTGCTGGAGCAGGGAAACCTGAGGTTTGACCTCCTCCATGCCCCTGAGCCACATGGGTTTGCTGGTTGGGTGATGTTCACGTTGTGTTTACAGCACCTTAAAAAATTACACCTGTATTTTTAAACTGAGCATCTTGAGCGCTCACACCGTCTTCATGGGACCCACAGTTCGAGGAGAGGCATTTGGGTAAAAAGAAGGTGGAGGGAGTAGGAGGACAAAATAAGTGCCATGCTATCACCTTCCTCTTGTTCCCTGTGATTTACATCTTCAGCATCAGAGCAACCTGTAATGTTTAATGGAGATAATTAAATATAATTTGAAGACAAGATAGCTCCTTTTTTTATTTTTTTAGTTTGGTAGTGGAACAGATCCTGCTAACAAACTTCACTGGCAGCAATAATTCACCAGGAAGATGAAGGCTGGGCTGCGTGTAAGAGTTTAGCACCAGATTGTGTGAGGGGATGCTGGAAGAAAGGAATGAAAATCAATTAGTTTAGCCAAGGTGCTTAAAACGTGATTACTGCTGGAGAGAAAATCTTGTGAAAACTGATATTAGGCAGTCGTTAAGATTTGTTCTGGTACCTTAATTGGAGGAGTAGAGAAGTTTAAGCAGAAAGATCAAGTGATTTGATTCTCCAGAACTTCCAAAATCAATGCGGTTTTAGCGTGGTTTATTGACTGGAAGATGAAATCTGTTAATGGCTGGAGATAAGAAGGAAAGGTCAGGGCCTCTAAATAGCCCCGTTGGTAACTGCTCAGTGCTGAGCCCAGCACCAGCTCCAGCCCAACCTGCACCTTCAGTGAGGGCTTCTTTGGGCAAAAATAATCACATTTTTGGGCTGCCTGCCCAGGCAGCGTCTGCAGGACACGGCGGGCTGACCGGTGCCCGCTGCTGTGTAACTGAGCTATGGAAGGTAATGCATAAAACAACTTTTATTAAAGCAAGCTTCCCTGTGGGAGCAGGGCTGGCTTGATTTGATTGCAATCATACACAGAAAAATTCCTCCTCTAGATGCTTTTTCTCCCCCGAGGCCCAGGGCTTGCGTTTGCTGACAGAAGGTATAGCTTTTCACAGATTCAGCCTTGTTTTTACAAGCTTCCTTGTGGCTTCCTCATGCAGAGACAAGGCAAGTAGTAGTGTACTCAGCATTTATTTCTTGATATATAATAAGGGATAGAAGTCAGCAAATAAATCTCAGTTAAGTATAAAAGCAGGCATCCTGTGCAACTATGAAGACAGCAATAAACACTGGGCTTTTTTATGCTCTCAGAAATACATTTAATAAGCTATAGATGCAGAATAAGGTCTGTGGGCTATTGCCAGGTCGTGGATTAGTTAAACACGTGAGTTGATTTGGCTTAAAACTCAAGTTTTCCTCCTGTAACATTCCAGATGTCTTTCTGTCTAAGTACCCCAAATGAAACTGCTGATAAGGAACTCTAAATAATTCATAGCGACTTGTAATGTTATCTCTGAGCTATGACTCATAGGAGGTAATTTCTGAGTTAACTTGGAGCTGGTAAGGAGGAACTGTGAGCTGTCGCACGGAGATACAGAACCTGGTGTCACCTCGTTAGAAAATGGTTTGGATAAATTGTAATTGTAACATCAAACTTGAGACAGAGATTTCTTCTTACAATGAAATAAATGCTTGATAATTGAGAGGGGAAGCTCTTTCTTGATGCTCTGGATTAGCATCGATATGATTGATGCCTCCTTGAAGGTAAGGGGGATTGTGGAATGACTGGAATTTGTCAAGATCCTAAAATGCTAGACTTGTAATTAAATCTCATTTAATTGAGCACCTAAATCATCTTGTATTCTGGGATTACCCATTCCCAATTTAGCATAACAATAAAAGCCCATCTGCGTGTCACAGCACTGCGAAAAGCACAAAGCAAACTGGCTCCGGTTTATGAATTATGATAGATTGAGTAGCTGCCATGGCAATAGTTTGTTCTAATTGTGATACATCAGTAGCAACAAGAATTGGATGGCTCAAGTCATTTAGTTAATTAAATGCAAACTTGGACAGCTCTGAAGGAATAACAGGGAAAATTAACGCCTACTAGTGCACACCTGTAAAACATGCAAACTGTTTGTCTGAGGAAAGCAGTACGAAACGTTTCTGTATTCTTGGTGTGTTTCTCCTGGTGTGTTTTCCTGTAGGATGTGGTATGAATTGTTCCAAAGTGTTTGCCGAGGTGGCGTGAGAGGGGTCTGGGAAGCCCGTTGGGATCAGAGACGTTGGTTGAGGAGTGACAGAACGGGTCTGTGATGGGAAGGGCTAGCATGAACATCTCTTGTGTTCACATGGGTACCTTCCAGCACCAGAGAAAGCCCCATCTTGGTTTCAGAAGGGAAGATGCTGGGGTTTACTGGCAGGATTTAAGGGTTGAACCAGGGGATGAACCCTCTGGGCTCATCGTTCCTGCAGGAACTATTGCCTTGAGATCTTGTCAGCAACCACGGGGGGACAAAACGTGTGGGGCTTTGCTGCCCACAGCCCCTGGGAAAAACCAAAACCCTTACTTTTGTGATGATGACAGGTGCTTTTTTTGAGGGGGGGAAGATGGGTTCGGGTTTAGGGTTGTTTTTTTCAAGGATGAGAAGATTTCAGTGCACAGCTAGCGAAATTAAAACAACTCACTGTACCCATTCTGCAGTTCTGGAGGCACATAGCGCTTGGAGAATCAGGATCTTGAAACAGAACGAAGGCAAAAATATTTCGGTCTCCCCATGCAATTTTCTGCCACTGGGTGGAGTTACGCGGCAGGACGGGGGCTCACATCTTTGGGAACAGCAAAAACTTCTCCTTGCAGACCATGGAAAGGGAGTTTATGTGAAGAAGGCCATCCGGAGTCTGGCAGAGACAACAGCTCGGGCATGGCTTCTCAGGCTGCTTTTGAGAAATTAGGCTTCATTAAAATAGTGAAATCTGTATCCTCAGGCAACTCACAGAAAAGGAAATATTTTTACTTTTTTCTTTTTCTTTAGTGTAAGGGGATTATTTTTCTTCATTTTGCCAGCGTCTGTATTCCTCACGATGGCTGGTCAGGAGTGAAGGTTCTGCTGCTGTGGCTTCTCCTCCTGGGAATCCATCCATGCTTTGCTCTAACTCACTCTCTGTTCACTCCTACACTTGAGGAGCCTGACGTAATTTTCATGCTAACGAATAGATCAGAAGCCAGTTAAAGCAGCTGGCTGGCTCTAATTGAAGACTGATCTTCATATTTGTGTTCAGCCTTTGGATCCCAAATCACATCCAAATCGCGGGGCCACGTGTGCTCTCTGTGCAGGGCTGTGATAGTGGTGTTAAACAGAAAGGACACTTCCAGCCATAACAAGTTTGTTTCTAAGTATCAAAAACAATATGTAAATGCTCTCTTTTAAATAATAATTACATTATAATCTTAAAAGTCTGTGAAAAGCTGGTTTGCTTTATGTATATATATATTCATCAGTGCTTTTTAACCAATGTTCTATGCTAACGGTTTTTAAAGAGAAGTACTATGTGTAGGATTTGCCTTTTTCTTCCCCATTCCTCTGCTGACACCAGCTTGCACTTTGAATTCCCCTGAAGGTCTCCCAGCAGAATTAGATCTTACTTTGTATGCAAATATATGAATATAACTCTCAATACAGGCCTGGGTCAAACTTCGTTGACATTGTAAGATTCCCATTGACTTTCCTGGGGTTTCTAGCAAGGCCACGGTGATGAAGGAAATGAGATGACCGTAATTAGCACGAGAGCGGACAGGGCTGCTGCCATAGTTCAGTTCATTGACATGTTAGAGGGGCAAGGTTTTTTTCTCTGGAATTGGTTTGAGGTTGTGCTTGGGTAGAAGAATTCTTGGTTGCTTCAACCTTGGGTGAAGATTTCCTCCCTGTGAGCCAGATAAAAAAGTAGGGGCAGGAGTGTGTGCATTAACTAGGTGCTCCCAGAGAGGAACAGAGGAGTTAACAGTCAAGAGGAAATCAATTAAGCTCTCCAGAAAATGTTAGCAGACCTGGTGATGCAGGTGAAATAGCTGCAGTGGTTGTGTAGCACGACGCCATGTTACTTCAATCTTGTTTGCGTGCAACATCATAAAAACCTCTTTGAGAAGTCAAAAGAGTATCACCAACGTGTACGTTCAGAACTATGTAGTTACTAAAGATGTGGCATCCAGCTGCTGAGAAATTAAATCTTGCTCTTCTGGGAGGGCCAGAGGATGTTTGGAGGGAGGATGGTTGTTTTGTAAGCCTGGTGTGTTTGTCGATGAAGGAGGTTCAGTTGGTGAAGAGAGCGGATGCAAAGGGAATCTATTAGCTGGACTGTCTCAGAAAAAGAGGAATTTTATTTCAGAGAATGCCTTCCAACTGGGTGAAAGTGACTGGATATAAATAAAACATTCATATGGCTGGATCGGAGGAGACAAAATTGAAGGTGAAAGGGCAGAAAGAAATTTTGAAGCTTGCTCTGTAAAATGAATCTTCTGCATGGAGCCCTGCTTTTCATTAGGAGCAGAGCATGGGCTGAAATACCTTCTTTTTTGTTCCTTGTTAAGATTTGGAAGTGGCAGCTCAGGAAAACCCAGCCTTCTCGGAGCAGGATGAGCTGTCTGTGCACGTTGTCCTTCCTGCTCCATCTGAACTCCCCATCAGATCTGGAGAAACACCCTCATGGGGAGCTGCTCCACGATGCAGGCAGGGGCTGGTAGGGGTGGTCTTGGGGCTTGACTTTTTCCTTTTACCTCTTTTTTTTAAGTTGCTTTTTTTTTTTTCAATATTAGCTTACTAGGCTACTGCGCGTTATTATAAGTCTATAAAAATTCTGATGTTTATTTTGGATTATAAATTTAATTTTGCAAGACCCAAATGCATTCAATGAAAGGGCTGCTTGCCATTGTAATGCAAGGCTGACTGATTTACTGGGCAATAAAAATACAGAAAATTGCAACCCCCCAAACGGTTAGCAGTGTACAGTGGGGAGAAAACCATTAGGGCATTTGCGCCTCTCTTATTTCCAGGCTATGAATAATTTTGGCAATATTTTCCAGTGCTGTCAAGGCAAAGCAGCAGTTGGGATCAGCTGCATCCGCAGACGTTTCATTGCCATGACAACCTCGTGCAGAGACACGAGCTGCCGCCGATTGTCAAGCCCGTCATCAGTTGTGACCTGCGGCTTGACAAAGGAGCCCACCTGCATGATCCACCCTGTGTTATCTCATTTGCCCACACTGATAAAAGTATACTAAGTGTAAAGAACCAACCTGTGAACTGAAAGGAATTTCAGAAGCTTCTGCTGGCTGGATTTCCATCCTGCTTTTCCTCAGAAGGCCATTCTTCACGTTTTGAGGTGCTTCATACTTTGACTTTCTCAAAAGGCTCCTTGTAGCTCCATGCAAAGGATGCAGGAGAAATGTTTGGTCCTTCTGGCACACGTGTCCCAGCAAGTTAGAGGCTGGGATGTGCTTCCCTTGGCAGGTGTGGTTTCATCCTAAGCACACAAGATCCGTGGGATCTGTGCTGTACCTGGAGGTTTTTGGTCCTCCTATGCTGCTGAGTGCCCAACGCACAGCCCTGCTGAAGGGCCGTGACTTTCCCAAAACCTTGAGGCTCTTTCTGAAAGTCAGACGGCCTGTGGGGAGGGGAGGTTAAGCTGCATGCCCCAAAATACAAGTTCACTAAACACTTTTTGATACCCTAAATCGTGTATTTAAATTGGCTGAAGAGAAGGTCAGTAGGAGTTTTGCTGAAGAAATGCATCCTTCAACACTGACAGACAGAACTGACAGTTCACCCCCAGCTGAGAAGATCTGCTTCTGGTTAAAGAGAAGGGACCTTCGTCGACTTTTGCACATGTATTTGTGCTTTCTGCATAGAGAAAGGGTGCAGGAAGGTGTTCTGGAGGAGACAAATGAAGTTATCCCCTCTGCTCTGGGGGAGAAAAGGGGCACATTGAGGCTGTGATTGCTGTCTCCTCTGGCTGTAGGTAGGAGAGACCTGCGGCACCTGCATCTCTGTTCCCATCACATGTAACCAACAGTTTGTGTGTTGTTCTAAGGGTTGTATTATTACAGCAACATCAAAATAGGTGTGTTTTATTTATATACAGGTGTTGCTCTGCTGACATGGCGTCTACGTAACCTTAACCCTGGCCAGTGTTATACAGACATAAACGTTTTTTGCTTCACCAGAGAAAAGTAACATTTAAGAAGAAATGAAAATGAGATTGGCTTGCTAATTGTTATTCTGTGGCTTCAGCTATTAGCATTTGAGGGATTAGCATGTGTTATTAGCGTGCTTCAGTGGTTATTTCAGGTGGTTTCTCTCATTTCAGTTGTTTTGTGTTCCCCATGAATCCAGCCCTACCTGTGGACCCTGCCGTCGTTGCAAAATGATGCTCTAGGTGTGATGCGTTCTTTTGGCAGGACATCCCGTAGTCTGAGGCAACGGATGCTTTGCACATCTGTATTTCTGTTTGTGGGAAGTCTTTGCACTTAGAACATCCTGTGGTGAGCAAGCACCAGTTTGTGGTACATTTTTCCCAAGAGGTTTTCTCTGCATGTTTGAGTTTTGCAGCTGCAGTGATGAACGTTGACAGTGTAGGACCATCTCCAGCCTGGCCATACTTAGATCCTTTCTCTCCATCTTCTCCAAACTTGGGGGTTTTTTTCACTCCAGGGAAAAGCATCTCCGGTGTGGGAAGACAGATAAACCTCAACTTTACTTCAGGTTTCCACGTCGTGATGAATAAATGCCAGCACCTCTTTTGGTCTGACAGACACCTCTTCTAAGAACATTTAATTTCTCAGACTGGTGATCGGAGAGGTTTGACTTAATGCTATCAGCATAAGATTAAGCATCTACAGATTTGTGGTGTTTTTTTTAAAGCATACTTTTTTAAAGAACTTTTTTTTCTTCTTTTTCTTGAACTATTAATTAACAACACGTATCCTGAATGATGCAAAGTGAAATTCTAGAAAACTAGGCAGCTTCTCTGAGTGGAAGTCTCTTTAATGTTGTTTTATTCTGCGTGACTGCATAGGAGGGCCACAATATTTTCAGTTCCCCATCACCCATCTATCTGTTTACTAATACACACATTAACTTGTGGTTTGCTTGTCTTTTTATAATTAATACATTTCACTGGATATTCACTCTTGCTTATTTCTCCATCCAACGTAAAAGGAGTTGTCTTTGTTTGACCTAAGCTTATTTTCTATTACGTTATTATTACGTTAATAACTTAAGAAAATTTGTGTGAGAGCTTTGCCTCATGCTCACTCAGCAACTGTTTGATGAGGAAAAGTTGTGTGCTGAGGCTCTCTGATCTTCTCTGAGAGAAGATAGGGATTTTAGTAATGGTAGTTTTTGTATTGCCTGAAAAGAGTCAGTTTGTGATCACGCCTTCCCAAATCCCAAAATTCAGGGTGGGGGTCTGAGTGTGCCCGCTGCTGGATGCACACCCAGCTGCAGAGACACAGGCATGGCAGCCAGAGCATCCTCACTTTATTTTGCTCAAAATCTCAAACTGAGTATTGCAGGAGGGTTTGTGTTTTTTTTCTCCTTTTACATTGAATTATTCAGTAGTTGAAGTGAGTAAAATTAAAGATTTCTAGACTAGTGACGTTTGGAATATAAGAAGGATAGTGAATTCTATTTCGTTTGAACTCTAATCTCTGGTCATGTATAAAATGAATAAAATGCAATAAGTATGGAGAAATATGATTTATAACAGCAGCTGAAGTCTGGCACTGAATACCCTAAAATGCCGAGATTGTATGTCAGTCAATTTAGCGGTGCAGCGGTGAGGGTGAAGAATGAAATGAAGGCTTTCTCCAATGATGTAATCTTTGGAAAAAGTGACAGATGAAGAATTATTTCTAGCTCAAAAAAGCTAAGTGCTCAGCCAGTGAGAGAGGGAAAAAGCCATTATTTTAATAATAGAAGTTGGGGATGTACATTACTTCCGTTGCACTTTGTGTTTGTCTCTTTTAGTGATGTGTAACTTATTTTATAGCTATTATAACAAACACCAATGTCAAGCAAGAGATATTAGACAGTTCTGAGGATTGATAATGGGATTTCTTGAGCTGTTCGCCTCTGTCTGTGCTTGAAACACAGCCAAATTCAGCTGTCACTGAAATTCATTATCATCTCAAGGCCCTTTTGTGACCCACATGAAATGATTTGGTGGGTCCCAGGGCACTCCTCCTGTGGATGGGTGTACACAGCAGGTAACGGCACATCAGCTGAGGTCACCGTGGGAAAACATCATTCGTTTCATCAATCCTTCCATCAGTTTACGGACATTTAATTAGTAAAGGAGAAAAAATAGAAGGGAGAGGTATGTGCAGCTGGTTCCTGGCTCTGTGGTGGCAGGTAGAGGACTGGGAGGGCTCATCCTCGCTGTCTCCTGGAGGTGGGTCACAGCCCGGCTCACCCACCACATTCATCACCACCCCAGGGACAGCAGAAGCCAAGAGGAGATGAATCCAAAAGGAGATTTCAGTGGTGGAGATGCATGCACCACACTTCCAATACTGCTCTCCATGCAAGAAGTGCTGTTTTTCTGGCACATCCTCCTGTGCCTAATTCCTACTTCAAATCCTCCTAAAGTCAGAGGATGCAGGCAGTGACAGGGAGCCACAAATTCGAAATAACTTTAACCTTGCTTTGGCTTAAGCCGGGGCCTTCGCTGTTCATTTCTTGGCTGAGCAGCTCCCAAATGACTGTAAGTAGTTCGTGGGCATCTTCATTGTCTCTGCAACTGATACAGAGAGTGGAGATGACTCTTTTCTCCAGCGGACGTGGACTTTCTGCTGAAAACAGCCCGTATAAACCATTTGACTTGCAGGATTGTCTTTGATAGCGCTTCAATTTCTCTTTGAGCCATTTGATGCCCTTTGAAAGCAGCAACATGCTTCTCCATCACTGCTCCGTCCAATTATCTGAATAATTTAATTTCCTGCTAGATAAGCTGCTAGAGTTTCTCTCAAAGGCTGGAAAGACAGAATTCCTCCTCCTCCTGCATCTGCATCATAACCCCCAGAGCAAACACTTTAACATTTGGTATTTTGAATTATCATGCAAGTTACGGATAAAATCCATAAATATTTATTTTTTATGATGTATGCAAATATCTTGCATAGGGAAGTTCCTATTATAAGGGAACAAGCTGTATAAAATATTTAGCTCAAATAACTGAAATATATTCAAAATACATATATTTGCTTCATCTTCACTCTGCCTGTGAAAGGCAAGCTGAAAAACTAGATGTGTCGGGTGCTCTTAAGACATGAAAATTTAAGTTGGCTTTGGCAGCGTGACATTGGAGGGAGTGGTTTTACAGCGCCAGGCAGAGGGAATTGGAAATTAGTCCTTTTAGACCTGTTTACTGCCGTACTGTCTGCCTTTGCATTTGACCTCCGCAGGTGGTAATCTTTCAGAATATGACTCCAATTTTCCCTTTTGGTGTGCTGAGCCTCCCGCTGCTGGAAACATATTGGAACATAATTCATCACACCCATCACCTGCACAACTCCGGTGTGTAATGCTGTCCTCGCCGAGCTGGCAACCACCAGGAGCAGCCAACGTGAGGGCATTTGTGAGCACATCCAAGGGTTTATCAGCGTTATCACACTCCGGCACTCTTACCCCAGCGTGATACCTGTGCGATGGTGTCTGTCACATTTCCCCCTGTTGTCAGGAGGGAACAAGATCCCATCTGGCATGTTTGTGACAAGGGGAATTTCACAGCTCTGGGCACGTTCTTCTCCCAGACCTCTGTACCTCGTGGCTTGACTTAGAATGAATTTTCAGAACGTTGCGGGCTGTCGTCAGGCGGACAGAAATACCAGATCTGACATCAAAGCTTGCTTTGGCATTTGCCAACCATCCATGGTTCCCTCGGGCAGAGGAGAACCCATTTCTAAAGCAGCCGTGGTCACTCTCTGGGTTACCTCTGCTCCTGGTAGAGGTGGTGGTGCTTCTTGTGGGCACCCAAAGAGTGCCCATCCTTGTCACCGTGAGCTGGGACAAGAGCCATCCCTCCTCCACAGCAACATATGCTCCAGGGGATGGAGGTGGGGACAAGAGCAGTGGTAGCACAGGGTTAAGTAAGAACCCCGGGGGTACAGGCGTGCAGGGTGTTGGATGTGAACATGGACCTTCCACAATGGAATAATTAAGGTAGTGGCAGGGTGGGCTGCACTTCTGTTTGGAAATGCTGTTCATGGCAGCTTGATGCTGGGTCCTGAGGTGAGGTGGGCTCACACCTACAATGGTGACATCTTCAGGAGCATCCAGCGCCTTGACTTTGATTTTGCCCTCAGCAAGTCGGTCTTTTAGATGCTTCTATTTGAGGCGTTCTCATTTTGTTGGTATGAATACTGCAACTTCAGCCAGTTGCTGTCATGGAGCATCGTGGCTTCAGGGATGCTTCAGGAGATCACCCATCAAAGTCTCCAGAGAGCTGGTGTAAGGTAACCCCATGCAAGGACTACTGCCTTTTGGGGTGTTCTGCTCCATTGGGATTGTTTCTAAGGACTCTCCAGGTAAAGTAGAAGGATTTTTTTGCCTCTCTGCAGGTATTTTTGGAAGGGAGGGAGACCCTGTCGGTAAAGTAGGTTGCATTGCATGGAGAGGTTAACGGGGCAGGGACGTCTTTGATCCTCTGCCCATCCCAAGCACCACGCAGTGTGCTGCCTTTACTGTGCCCATGGCAGCAGGTAAATGCTGAATTTTAATCCCTCCCAGAACTAGAACAGCACTGGGCACCTGTGAATGGTTATTCATAGTCCTCAAAGCCGACATTTACAGAAGTAATTCTCAGGCTGGGTCTCCTGTGTGTTCACTTGTCCAGGAATGTTGTAATTAAATGCCATGCTTCCTGATAATGGCCACTTTGCTTTTGGCCACCTTTGGAGATGACATTGTAGAAGCTTGGCTGATGAGTCGATGTTGCGTCGTATGTAACATGCAAGGCTTGGCTGGTTTCCTGAAGAGATTAATGGCATTTTGGTTTCTGCTTCAACGGTGGCGATTCTTCAGATCTGAATCTTTTCTCAGCTCCCTCCTTGTTCTCTCGGTAGGAATAACAATTGTCTCTGGTTAAACGCTTGAGAGGAACTCACCCAGGCAGACCGTGTTTCTGTGATGATCTACTGGCTATTACTTCAGTAGTTTGTTTGGAACTCTTAAGTTTCTGTTTAGTAAGGATAAATACAGAGCTCACATCTAAAAAAAAAAAAAAAAAAAAAAAACACCCAGAAAAGCCTGTGATATTTAGTCATTTTAATGTTAACAAAGAAAAAAGAAAAGAGAAAACAGAAAAAGGCTTCAAAGGCGTATGAACCTTTGGAAAGACAGAGTTGTCTTAAACTGCCTTGAGAACAAAATGAATTTAAAGGCAAAACGTTTCTCCCCACCTGTGTGAGAAGGTTTTTTTCTTCTGGGCTCCAAATTCTCCACTGTCCCGTTGGTGGTGCAGTGGGGTGGTGGACCCCAGTCCTTGGCCTGCGGTTCAGGTCCTTCACCCCCTGCTGTGGAGCTGCCACCACGGGATCAGTATTTATTGCTCCTGTCACTGGGTTTCAGCGCTGTGCTGGTGTCAGCTCTTGGTTGGTGAGGGCCAGCAGATAGCTGATGAAAGAGTGGGATGTGATTGTTATTAGTGGGAGTAAAAGAAAAGTGATTTGGGGAGCTACTTTCCAAACTTTAATCTTCTCTACTTTCATATCTCTGAGGGAACTGTGATGTTACTCTGTGGGTACTTGCTGTTCCAGTGGAACTATTTTTGTTTTTCCATTACACTGAAATATATCCACAAATTTAACCTGCAATTTTTTTCTGATCTATTGTGAGAATTTCCAAAGGACACTAACTTAATAGACCAACTCCTTTCACTGATGAAAGCCATCCAGCCTCAGCTCTGCTGCAGCCAGCCAGCAAAATGATTGCTGCTGGGCACAGCGAGCAACTTGTTGAGCTGTGGAACAAACATGGGCTTTAGCTTGAAAATCAGCTTGGAAAAATAAAATGAAAGAAAATGTCATGGGGCTGCACACGTGCCCCAAAGCCTCCATGGTCTATGTGCCATTTGGGCCCACCGGGGCTGTGTGGCTTGGACAGGGATGTCCACAAGCAGATTGTGGTTGATAACCCACCCCGGCGCTGCCAACCCACAAAACAACCAACCACCAGGGGGAAATTTCCTGAAACTAAAATCCCATCATTTTCTTCAGTGTCACCTTTCGTATAATTGCCAAGCATGGGATTTATAATTAAGCAGTGTGACTAATGCGGTGACATTCCCATAGACACTTCACAAAGGCTATTTGCATGCCTTGCTATTTTGTACAGTAATAACTGCAATCAGCATAACTACTATGATTTGTTTATCACACATCCCTTGGGTAGCATCCCTTGTCATTTGTGAAACAATTTACATACCGCTGCCTGGCTCACGTTGCTGGTGAGTTGTGCTTCCGAAGTGCACAGGAACGTGGTCGCCTTCCACTCTCTGTGGAACATCCACACTCAACAGTGCAACAGGCAAAAACCAGACAAAATTTGGTAAAAATCTTAGAGGAGAAAGTAGGCTTTGTCTCTTCACAAGAGGGATCAAAGAATAAACTTGGTGAGCAACGGGATTAACAGGTTGAAAAGGGAGGAGAAGAGAGTGTATTAAATAGTCATCCATTCCTACCCTCGAGTAAAGAGAGTCCTGAGGAACCAGCAGGTGAGATCACGTAGCTGATGGCTGTGTCACTGTGCCCACATTGGCACCACAGCACTTGACTGATGGACATTGTTTGTTGTGACTATGGAGTGCCTGTTGGCATGAGCACGTATTTTTTTGCCTATAAAATACTCAAATGCTGTAAAATTATGATGAGGTCCCAACATTAGTGTGGATTCTATCATTTCTATCACTCGGAGCAGTGGGTTAGTGCAGAGGAGGAGTGGTGTGGTCACTGCCTCTTGTCTATTAAATGACCTCCTGCAACGGAAAATCTTCATCTTCTGGATAACTTCAGAAGTGAAAAGATGTGACCCCTCAGGACATGCTCTAGTGGCCAAGGTTGTAGGGAGTGGATTGTGATTTTGGGTATGGTTGGACTTGGAGATCTTAGAGGTCCTTTCCAAGTGTGACAATTCTGTGATGTTTGCCCCTTTTATGCAAAATGCTGCGGCCTGGTGCCCACAGAGGTTTTTTGTGATTTTTATTTTTATTTTTATTTTCCAAATTTACATTAGCTTAAAAGAAAAAGGAAAATACTTGCCCAAAGCACTGCTAAAACCATCTTATCTAGGAAGAGAGGTTTGTGGGGTTTGTTTTGGGTTTTGGGTTTTTTTTCCTTTCAAAACTACTCTGTTCTCCAAAGGGCACAGCTAAATGACAGCTTGAGCAGATTATGATGCTTAAAGGGATGGGGATGCAGGCAGGGGTCCTGGAAGCCGTCAGCAGATAAGCTTTGGGGCGGTGTGGTATTATCTGCAGTTGAACTGGTACCATCCAAGTGAAGAAAGTGAGAGCATGTCTGGATCCGCAGGAGCCAGCGGGGGGAACCCGGGATGTGCAGGGGCTGCTGGAAAGCCTCAGTGGGGCATGAAAAAAAGAGGATTACTGAGCCAGGTCGGTAAAAAGAGCTGACGGGACTGCTTCACATGTAATATTTTATATTTCTCAGACAACAGAAGTGTACGATCCTTGCGGAAAGACATGGTTGCCTGCATGAAGTTGTCGTTGCCTGAAACTTCCATAAATCAAGCTGTCTGAGGAAATGAGAGCGGCGTTTGCTGTTGCAGCTGGGTTGGGGTGGGGTTTCTCAGTTGGGTGCTTTTGCTTTTTTTCTTCTTTTTTTTTCAGTTGGGTGCTTTGTGACTGGAGATTTTTGTACAGTGACACCTGCCGAGGGACCTGGCCGTAGGTCACTCTAATAATAGCTGGTGTTGCTCTGTGAGAAGCACGAGGTAGCCCCTTGCAGTAATTTGGGTAACAAATGGCCAACGTCTTTGTTGGAGGGAGGGCAGTGGTTCTTCCTAGGCAAAGCCAAAGTACTAGAGGCACAGGTTTCACTAGAAAGTGGGTATTTTCCTGTTTTTCTTCACCTTTGAAATAACATGGTAACTTCAGTGGGTTGGGGTGTTAAGACACTAAAATGTCTGAGAACTCCTTTGCATTCAAGTCTTTTTTACTGTCCGTGTTTTTGCAAATAGACAATGCAGTGGGAGCTAATTTTAATTTTTATTAAAAGAAATAAATGTTTCTCATTCTTATATTTGTGCAACATAATGTGGAGAATGAGATGAAATCTTCAGATGACCTGGAAGCCTTCCGGGAGATATATAAACTGTCTATTTCATATGTAAGAACATTTGTTTTAATTCCCATATAAAAGTGAGATAAATTGGTTTGTGATAACACAAGTCCAAAAATATCTCAAGTTACCACTTTATTTCCATATTACAAAATAACACAATTCACTGCATAATTAGAAAGCTGAATTAGATAAAAAGAGCAGTTGCTCCTGATTAGACTGTGAATGCAAAGCACGAGCCTACAACAAAGTATTTCTGACTCCTAAAGAGACTTCTCTAAGATCTGCAGCCGTAAGGTCCTTTATTATGGCCCAGAAGCTGGAAATCCATCCTCTGGGTTAGCAAAGACCAAAAGGCTTGGTCCTGCAGCGCTTTACTTCTGAGAGTAACCCCAGCTCATGCAAAATTCTCCATTGGTATCATTTGTTCAACATAAAATTGCTGGTTATTAGATGTATGTGTTCAAGACCAGTCTAATTTTCTCTCAAGGTTTTGAAGGTAATTTTCATCATTTGCATGAATAAAGCAGGAATCTGGAAAACGTAGAAATCAAAATTCAAATGGGAATCCTTTATGTAAAATAAATGATAAAATCTAGGTGCCTTTGCATGTGAATGATACCTTTAGGGCTGAGTTTTCTCCGGTGCATCGCTTCAAAGTCTGATGCATTTGTAGCAGCAGTGTGTTAAGTTTAATATCAAGTTAAAATTTGTCAAAATTCAGCATCGGCTTGAGAGAGAGGAAGAGCAGGGAGGTGTGAGTGAGGATGACCCTCCAAAGTGACTTTATCCTCACATCATAGCGAACATGACCCCCAGCCCTCCCTGGGAGTGGGCTTGCAGAGACCAGCATGGCTTTGATTTCAGAAAGCTTTGATTTCCATGGGCAATGCTTGGCTCGATCCTGGTTCTCATTCGTGTCGGGTTCGAGCATCTGTCACTAAATCTGCATCTTAATTTCTTAATTTGATAGCAGGTTTGGAAACTACCAGGTTTCACCAGCTGGCTGTAAAAGGCAAGCATGAATTATTAGACTTCCATTGTCGGTTAAATCTTACCCTTTGTATTTTAAGTCACCCATTTGCATTCATCTAAAATGCTTTCAGAGAGTTTATCAGAAGAAGTGAAATAAGAAATGAAATAGTTTCATGTAAACTGTATTTTTATGTTTGACTGGTAAAACCACAAAGCAGAGATAAAATACATAAAACTAAGGCTCTGCATAATAAGCGTATCTATTAGTTTCCCTTATCTTTATAAAGCTCCCATTTGTCATGAGAAGCATTGTGTGTCACTCATCTTGCCTTGTTCTACAAAAGCTCTTTTCTCCCTTTCCTTTTATCTCCCATCGGCATTTGCAAGGTAGGAAACTTTGCTGGCTACTGCTGCAAGAGACCCCGCTCGCGAAATAAATCATTTAACCTTCAACCCCTTAATAGCAGAAGGAAATAAAAATTAATACCCGAGTGCACCTAGATGAGAATGTTGCTGGTTGGGGCTTTGGCAGTCGCAGCAGGGGAAAATGTTGGGTCAAACCATTCCCAGGGTGAGCCACCTCCAAGTCAGGCCTGATGCCCACTGGTGGAGTCCATGGAAGACCTTGTGGGGAAGACATGAGACAGCAAAAGGCTCAGGGTAGATTTTCACCCATAACTGATCATTCCTGCAAGACCACGAGCCCATCAAATGTAGTTACAGGGCTCCTGCGTGAGAGGAGGTGGCCTCAGTGCAGGTTGTGTCCCCTGTTCCAAAGGAGTTCACAAAGAGGGTCCTCTTCTTCTCTTGGTGTCTATGATCTTCGCTTGTTCTTGCCTTCTCTTTCTGAAGGGAAACGTTGGTATTGCATACCCAACCCAGCAAGGTGCTCGAGCGTTCAGAAAATGCCACACGTAGGTAACAAATAAATCTACTGAGGCTCCATCTGAAAACTTCCTTCTACCTAGTACTTTTGAAAGCACCCTTTGTCTTCACAGGAGAGGTGCTCCAGCCCTCTGAGCATCTTTGTGGCCCTCCTAGATTTTCCTCTAGCTATTTAATATTTTTGGTAAATATTTAAGTCTGTGTTATTCATACCAATGCAATGCACTTGACCCCGACTGAGTTACAGCTGATTTATGTGAACATAAGTGAAAGGAGGGTCAGCTCCAAGGAAGCAAATGCATTGCAAGCCGTCTTCTCTTTTAAATGTTTTAAATGTTAAATGTTAAGTAAATAGACACAGTGCTTATACACAGAGAAATAAAGGTACAGAGCACATCTCTGTCGTGTAACAACGTTTAGCTGCAAGGTATGAGGTGAGGAATAACCAGCCAGGTAGTAACTGCAGTGATGAGCAGCAGGGAACAGCACTACTCAAGTGAGGAAAATAAACATTGTGTTTCACAGCAGTGCTAGAAGATAAATTCAGA
Source organism: Thinocorus orbignyianus (assembly GCA_013400375.1). NCBI lineage: Eukaryota > Metazoa > Chordata > Aves > Ciconiiformes > Thinocoridae > Thinocorus > Thinocorus orbignyianus. The sequence goes on along the minus strand of VXBW01005901.1, from coordinate 398,115 downwards.
AAATAACCCTCCAGCAAGGAGGCTTCAGTAGAACAGCACTCTGGGGTTGGAGCGTCCCTTCTCACTGAAGCAGCAGGTCAATGGCAGCATCCAGGTCATCCGTGCAGGAGAGCGTGAGGTCTTCCCAGTGACCAAAGTTGGGAGAAATTACCCCATTATCTGTCAAAGACCAAGGGGCAACATGGTACCATGCTGGTCTTTGAAAGTTCTCCAAAAGACACTAACTATTTAAATACGTAAAAGAAGGGGGGTGATGGCTGCCTGCTGGCCATGCCACCAGGAGACAACAATTAGCAGCTTCATTAAGACAGAGACAGAACATTTTGGAAACCCAGATGCTCTACAAGAGGTTGGTCAGCAGGGTGTGAAACCTGTCTTGGAGAGTGAGTTTGGGACCAGGGTGGACAGGGTGGTCTGTCAGGAGTAGTTTTGGTGGGAACAGCTTCTTCTCAGGCAGGGCTTTAGGTGAGGAGGCCCCTTGGGCTCCCTCCCAGCCTTGATAGTGTAACTTGGACCGGTGTCTCTCTTCACCGGGCAAGATGGGTTATGGCCCGATGCTGTGACTTTGGCAAAATTTTTGACAGCATCAGTGTCATTTCCTTCTGATAATGAGTAAACAGAAACCAAGAAAACACTTTAGTTTCTGCTTGTGTGCATCTGCACAGAGACGCATCCCTGCGAAGCACGTTTTTTATGTCTTCTGTAAGGTATTTTATAGCTTCCAGTGGTGGCCTTAATCACTCTAATAACAACTGTTATGCAGATATAACTAGCAAGGCTGGAGATACTCATATTTTTCTAAATGTGAGAATTTGGAAGTACCTGAGCAGTCAGCATTTTATTCTGCCATTGTATTTATTCATGGAGTTTTTCCATCAGAAATTCAGACTGATTAGCGCTGAATAGGGGGAGAAGAGGAAATAGTGTTCTGAAGAAATCACCCTCAACGTGTAATCATCTTCCCTTCTACATTGATTTACTGTATGTGTAATTTTTGAAGAGGATCCGCAGAGACTTTTCTTCCTCCCTCTTCAGCTCCCTCACACCTGTATTGTGCTTTTAACTGTGCCTAATCCTCTTAAGTCATGAAAATTGTTCTAGTTTATTTATTAAGTATGTCCTCTGAAAAGATATTTTTTTTTAAAAAAAAAAGCTTTTCTACCCCTGTATATTTGCACATTTTAGAATCCTTGTGGTTTCTTTGAATACTCATCTCATGGCAGCACCCGGTCTCTGATTGCATGTATACTGTTTTTTCATAACAAACATAGCTGAACGCCATGAGCACACAAATCATTGCGAGTTGTCTGCAAAATTATTTCAATGAATTGAAGTAGAATAGTAGTATTTCAGAGAATTATAATAAAGCAAAAAAAAATCCCAGCTTCCTCATTTTTTTTAAAGTAAAATTATTTTTTTTACTGATCTGTATTATTATAGTTCCTCTTCTATAACTTACAGTAGATCTAGATTTAAATTGACATCAGCATTATTTCAATGCAAATCTGGTCTTCACTCTTTAAATAAGCAAGTGGAAATTATACCATAAGGATGCAGTAAAAATTGTGTTGTTAAGTAAAGTTTCTAGCATTGAGCCTCCACAGAGGCTGTGGGTGCATGAGGTAGCTGATGGGGGTTGGATGTCACTGTGGTTTGCAGCACAAAGGTCTCAACTCATGCATCTGTGGTTGCAAACCCATTAAAAAATGGGCTTTTAAATGGTTACCTAATGTTAGAAATACTACAGCCTTCTTCCCAGTCATCTTATTTGTAATAGTGTCTCCTGTGTTGTATCTCCTAGCTCTACATACAAACTACCACACTTACAATATCCATGAACTTAAGTGCTTCAGTGGCCCTGGGGATGCTTTACATGCCGAAGGTGTACATCATCATCTTCCACCCCGAGCTCAACGTCCAGAAGAGGAAGCGCAGCTTCAAGGCTGTGGTGACAGCAGCGACCATGTCCTCACGGCTCTCCCACAAACCCAGCGACCGGCCCAACGGCGAAGCCAAGACGGAGCTGTGTGAGAACGTAGACCCCAACAGTGAGTACTGCCCACCTTCTGCTCCCTGGCTGCTGGGGTTGGGGTGGGGAGGTTGGAGACTTTGGTCAATATTTGAATTTTAGGGTCTTTGTATTACTCAGTCTTCTCAGTTAAAGATTTTTCTGATGCTTCTTGGTTTTTTTAAAATTCTCTATTTCCTCCTGGCTTTTCTGAGTTGTGCCACTTGACCGCAGCTCCTCACAAGATATTTGATAGCTGGGAGTGACTCCTCCTCCTTTCCCTCCTCCACAAGTGAGAGATCAGCAGCATCCCTGAGTGCTGGACCATTCACCCCGTGTCCAGCTCCAGGCTTCCTAACCTGGGCAGATTGAAAGGAGGGGTGAGGACCAAGCTCATTGATAACTCTGCAAACCCCAGCTATAATTCTGTTTCTTGCAAAGTTTCTTTGCAAAAATCTCCCAATCATTGAAGATTCCTATTTAAGGATTTTATCTGGTCCCGTAAAAGTGAATGCAAATCTCGCCACTGATTTAAAAGGAAAAGAGATGGAAAAGATGCTTCCAGTTTCCTTAATGTGCATAGCATGGTATATTGTAGCACAAAATTACATACTGAGGCCATCAAATTTGATTTGCATTTGAATCTGGAAGGAGTTGAGGCAGGAGACAGCTGCACAACTTTGCAGCATATTGGAAAGGTTTAGACATGTCTGCAGTTTTTATGAAAAACAGATCTGAATGTGGAGAAATGCCCTTTCCTTGCCCGTGATCCGTTCATCCATTTGCTGCTGAAATCCCTGCCACTTCTTGTCTATTAACTGCCGCCTGAATATCTGCCTCAAAGCAGGAACTCTGCTGCCAAAGCAAAGTGGAAACAGGCAGCAAACTATTGACACAGCACTTTTCCTCCCTTTATTCACCTCTGGAGTATTTTTCTCTGATGTCTTATCGTGCAGGTATACAAAATATATTCTGAGTGGGAAAACAAAATTTGGCTTCAGAAACTGAACTGTCTGAGCTGTGATTCTGACATAAGGCAGGAAGGAAATGCTTCTCATAAACTGAGGACCATATTATGCCTCCTCCCATCGCACTGAGTAGAGCACTCACTGCAGGAGGGAATACACAGTATTTCCCATGTTGGGGTATTACCCAGCGGGATGAGACTTGCAGAGTCCTCTGCCAAGTGAACTTTCTGGTGAAGGAACCCCTGCCACTCCTCCAGTGCCCACATCTCCTCGCTCTGGAGCTGCTGCTACTGATGTCCAACCCCCCCAGACTGTTCCTTAGAGCTTTTGGGCATCCCTGCCCCTGAGACAGCCCAGCTGGGAAACGGCTCTGAGGATGGAGGGAGAGAAAGGAGGAGGAGAAAGGAAAGAGATTTTCAAAATGTGTGTCTCTGACCTGCGTGTCACTGATTGCCCTTCTGCTCAAATGGGCTGGAATTAGTTTCTCCTCCAGAAAAATCAAAATCTAAAAACTTCCACCCAAAGACTTGAGCAACAAGGGGAAATATGAAAGTTCTGATGATGAAATGTTCAGTGCAGAAGCAGAGTCCCCCTGCGGGAACCACAGCTTGAGGCATTCTGACTCTGGGCTTCCCCTCCTGCTCTCACTCTACCGTGCTGCATCTTATTGCTGTTTTCAGACTTCTGAGAATACTCCCCGCAACATGCCCCCACCAAAGAACAGCCAAATTTTCCCATAGGACGGAGATATGTTTATTAAAAAGAAATCTTGCTCACTCAGCCCACTGTATCCCTGGTAAAATACAGTGATTTTTTTCATCCAGAACTATATACTAGAATACAGTTTTAAGAGGCAGAAGCAAGGGACAGAATGCCCTGCTTACATGTAGGATTCCAAAGCGTGTAAATGTATTTGTTCAGCCTAGCCAGCCAGGAAATGGGCAGTAGTATTAATTTATATCCCTTTCTCCAAGTACTGGGCTTTTAAAATTTTTAGTGGTTTGGAAAATAACTTTTCTTCTAAATCTTTTAATTATTTGTATATATAGCGCCTCCTGATTATATTATCAGCTGCACCTACTAGTAGTATTTTATTCCCTGGATAAGCCTATTAATAAAAATTATTAGAAAATCAAATGAAATAAACTACTGCTTCACTGAACGGTATCTGGGTGCATTTAGTCCCAGTGTAGGCTACTGCTACGGTTAATGGGAGCTCTCCTATAGCTCTCAATAGGTTGTCAGTCAACCCCTAATCAGGCAGCATTCAGCATGTGTGTCTAGACAAATAATTCATTGAACACCTGAATTGAGTCTTTTTAAAAAATCTGAATATTTCATTTTAAAAAAAAAGTTTGCTGTTCCATTTTTAGGTGGAAAAATCAAAAAGAATAGTAATGAGCTCAAAGAAAAGCAGAGTGATCCAGGAAAAACTCTCCACATTTTCAACCAATTTTTGAAAATGGTCTCTGTAAATAAATAAGGTTTTGATGTTTTCATAGCAATTTAACCAAGGAGCACAGGTGTGGGAAGTCCTGGTTGTTAGTTCTGCTCCAGGCTCCTCTGACGCTCACTAAGTTAGGCTGGAAGTTAATTAATTGGAGGGGATTAAAGGATGAGTCTGAGGCTCATCAGCACCGTGCAAAGCTGAGATGGGGATCTGGCTTCGCTACCAAGAGTTTTTTCTTGTAAGTGCAAAAGTACAGTCGGGTTTTCCAGCTTGGTTTTCTGTTGTATGTCCTGCTGATGCTGTGGTTCACGGCTTGCTCGGGTGCTGGAGACTGGAGTTGCCATCAAAAACACACAAATATGTCCTATCTCCTCAGAAGCGATTAGCACTGAGACACCCGTGTGGGATTCACGTACCTCCAAACATCGGGGACTTTGGTGACTCTGCCCAAATTTATGGCCTGTCCTACATATGTGAAAGAGTCACAATCAAAAGCAAGATATGGGTGGTTTTGCAGAAAAATAGCCTTGAGGAAAACCTCCATGATTTAGTGAACTTTAAAAGAATGAATGTGAACTGAAGACATGCATGTAAAACTAGAAGGTTTATATATTGCCTGAGTGGCTTCCTACAAGCAGGTGGTCCTCAGCAGTGGTGTGGGAATGCTGCACACAACTTTGGGGGGATCTGCTGGAATCTGAGCACTTAGGAGGGCTGGGCTCACAGGCTGAGGTTTGGGTGTGAGCATAAAAGAAGAAGCTGTGCTAACTTGGAAGGGAAATCACCTGAAACACAGTGACCTTCTGTCAGGAAGGAGTAAGGACTCGCTGTGCTGCAGCTTTTTATTTGGGATATATGGGAAGCAAGAAATTTCACAAGCTGAGCTCCCCAGCCATGTCCTGGGAGGGCTTTTGTGCGGAATGGAATATATCAAGGCCAAGCTTTTCAGTCTAACACTGCCCTACTTATGAAAACTCTCTCAATCATTCCAGTCTGCCATCTGGCATGCGCATGCTTTCACTCATTCAACAGCTTTTTCCTGCTAATCCCTGTTTGCGGTGGACTTAGATGAGCCCAATTTGGTGTGGAGCGGCTTCCATCCGTGTAATGAGTTCATTCTGCTCTCAGTGTGTCTTTGGTTGAATTTCATGCTCCTTGAGAAGCTGCTTCTCATCAAGCCTGAAACTGAAGAGATAGTGAGTGCTTCTGCCTGGTTTTCTGCTCATGTTTCTGCTGCCAGAGCAGTGTCAGACTATGAGAAAAGCATTTGAACCTCCAACCCATGCTTGACTTACACTGAGACTTGCATGTAATCACTCCTTTTCCCTGGCAACTTGTTTTAATTCATGGCTTTACCAACGCAGAGCGACAGGGAAATCAGCCTCTCGGTGGTTTGGTGATGAGAAGGTTGTGCTCCTGGCAGGCTGGACAAGGAGACCTTGCTGGATGGCTGTTTGTTTTCCTGCATTTCCCCCTGGAGCAACCATGGGAAGGGAGCCTCCTGGGGGTGACTCTTCTGGGAAGAGGACTGTGTCCAGGCAAGGTCTGAATGTCTCCAGAGATGGAGACTCCACCACCGCTCTGGGCAGCTTCTGTCAGGGCTCTGCCACCCTCAAAATGAAGAAGTTCCTCCTCATGTTTATATAGAAATTCTTATGGTCAAGTTTGTGCCCGTTCCCTCTTGTCCTGTCCCTGGGCACCACTGAGAAAAGCCTGGCCCCATCGTCCTGACACCCACCCTTGAAGTTATTTCTAGGTGTTGATCAGATCCTCCCTCAGCCTTCTCTTCTCCAGAGTAAACAGACCCAAGTCCCTCAGCCTTTCCTCGTACGGGAGATGCTCCAGGCCCCTCAGCATCTTTGTGGTCCTCTGCTGTCCCCTCTAGCTTGCATGTTTCCACATTTCTGTTATAAAACAGCGCGTTCCTGTGTGCTGCCAGCCCCTCTCTATCACAACAGCAGTGAGGGCAGCGTAGGTTCATCCTTGCTTTTCTCCACATGTTGGGAATGGAGGTTGGGTGTGTGGGTTCCTCATGGAGTGTGTGGAGCATGACCATCCCCTCTGTCAGAGACTGCTGTGCAAACACTCCCTGCTGTGCCCTTGTGCTTTTGTGTGGTCATTCCTGTTCATCCTTGCCATCACTACCATGGCATTCCCCATCCCATCTTTCTGAAGAAAAAACCCTAAAATGGTTGTTGGTGGTGCCAAGGAAGCTAAGAGGGACTCCATGGGTGAGGAAAGACTTGGGAAGCCTTAAATTGAAACAAAACATTCCAGGCTTTCCCCAGGGGAGAGGAAAAAAATTCTAAAAATCAGCCAGACCTGCTCTTTTCTGAGCAGCTGCTCCCATGTTCAGAGGTACCTGAACTTCCACGAAGTGGTTCATTTATTTCCAGAGTTAATTTCATGAAGTGGAGCCTCCCGGCCTTCCCGCTATCACTGCTCTAATCTGAGCTCTTCACTTGGATTAACTCCACGGCCCCTGTAACAGGGCAAAATTTGAAGGGTTTGCTGTGAACAGACGTATTGTACATACCAATGTATTTACTTTTCCTGTAGACTGCATACCACCAGTAAGAAAGAGTGTTCAAAAATCTGTTACTTGGTACACTCTTCCACCTACTGTATAGCTTTTGCCTGCTTTCCAAAAAGGTAAGGAAAAATCCAGCTTCTTATTACTATATTCTCAAATCATAATGATTATTATTATCATTATTATATACATGAATAAATGAGGAATGTGCATTACTGCAGCTGTGTTAAAACAAAAATCTAACTTAAAAATTGTTCACACATCCATTACCTAAAGCTTCCGTGAGTTTTGACAAGGGGAGACCCAGGATCTGGGGGGTTATAATCCCTGTGCCTTGCCCCAGGCACAGTGGAAGACTGTGGGTGGTCTTCTACTGCCCACCAGTGGAGGTGGGGCCCAGTAAAGCCTTTGGAGATGGAGATATTTGATAACAATTTTAAAAAGGAAGAAACAAATCATCAAAAGTTAATTATGGCAATCAGATCTAACAGCTAACAAAATGCTTTCTGAGTCATTTCTAGCAGCTTTACCAGCAGGGTTGCTTGGCAGCATAAAAATAAAGTTTGCGAAGGGGTGAGCAATCTCCTTTACTCTAAAATTATACGTGACTCAAAAAAAAAGTTTGCAAAACATTTTACATTTCTCTGTGGGTGATCCCAGTGATGGCTCCCAAACAACCACGAGTGAACAATTTTTGAGGGCTGGCTTTTTCTGAGTGTTGTGACTGCCTCCGTGGTGATCTTGTGAGCTCATTCTGTATTTGTGACTCCATCGGCCAGGAATTACTGCTTTTCTACTGAAATTAGGGGAATGAGGAAGCACTTGATATTGGAGACAGCTAACTAATGACCATTAGTAATTATTTCTCATCTCCTCAGTTCTGTGTGTGTGCTCAGACAGCTTTTGCCCACTCATTTGAGGTTTTTCCCGGGTATGAAAGGTGCTGGGCTGGTTTCTGCCCTACTGTGAGGTTGGTGCCAGAAGGAATTGCTGTGTAGAGCCCTCACCATGTTTATCTGAGCTCTAATAGGTGAGAATAGGTGAGAACTTCTATCAGCAAGGGAAGGAATGCCGCTTGAATTGAGTCTCTGAGTCACGGGGAAAAAAATACTAATATCTTTAGCTGGTGTAAATTGCCACAGCTCCAGTTTCAATTCAACCCGAGTTCTTGCAAAGTGCTCAAATTGCTTTTTATTGTATTTGAATCCTGCCCGTTATTCTAGCTTACCCAGCTCAGGCAGGAAGCCAGATTCGAGGTGTGAAGCTCTTTGGGAACGCCAAAATGACCTGCCTCACCAGAGGGACCGAGTCAGAAAGGTTGATGGTGGCTGGCGTCAAGGGAAATAGGACAAAGCGGTCGGAGAGGAGAAGGGCCACTCAAAGCTTTATTGCAAAACAAATGTGAAAGAGTAAAGGGTGACTATGTGGAGATGAAATTGCTCAAGGAAGGGGATGAGAAGAATGGGAGAGAAATAGAAGACACCCTACATCTAAGGATAAATCACTTTTTATATATATATAAAATTTAAAAACTATTTAAAATCTAAAGAATTAGGAGCTCACGCAGATTTCTAAGAATTATTTTTTCCCTCTACTGTTATTGCATAATGTAAGGAATTGCTCACTGCAGAGGCACACAATTTTGTCATCCGATTTCTAACAAAGGCAAGCAGTCATTTAGATTCTTGGAGCAGATGTTAAAATTTGGGCCACGCCAGGCTGTGAAAAATGTCAGAGTGGAGGATGGTTTGGGTTTGTTATGGTCTTGCCCCCACCAGGACCCCCCTGCATTTGGTGTCTCCGTGCCTCACCCAGGAGCGGTTCTGTTCCCTCTGGGCTGGTTGCTGTGGCTCTGGTTGCTGTGTTTTGATTTGTTCTTCCAGGAATACAAAACAAAAGCCAGCAAGAGCCAACACACTGTATTAAAAGCAAAGCAATGATATCAGGAAAACATCAACTCGGTTGTAAATTGACACTTATTTTGTTGGCAGGGTATTGGTGTGTCGGTACAAACACAGTGCTCAAGCCATTACTTGACTGTATCAGCTTCTGCTGCATGATGCACAGGGAGATGCATTTATGATGCTTTTAAATTGTTTCCTGTGAGTGACAAATAGGACTCCTTTACTGCTGAGACTGATGGAAATACAAGGCTTGAAAAACTCTATGTGGTATCTGGGTCAGGGGAAAAAAAAAAAAAATCCATCACCTGAACAAGGCGAAGAAAAACTAAATGCTGTTGTAGAGTTACATTCTGCCCTGTAGAAATATCTGCAGCAATTTTCTCCTGACTCATCGCCACACAGCACGTTCACAGGTCAGGAGGAAAAGGCTTCCCAGTACTTGTGATACCTTAAGGACCTGGATCCATCCCTTGGGATTTCAGAGCCTCCCAGTGCAAGGCTAGTGGATCCCGAGGATGAGGATGGTGAGATGCTCACACATCGCAGATGGGATCATGGAAGTCCCAGAAGGACATCTCCTCTCTTCTGCTGCCTCCTGGGCCTAAGGGACAAGGACCATAAAATTTTGAGGGTAGTGTGAGTCTGATGCTTCATGCCAAGGTCAGCAAATTCTTCTTCTAAGCCAGTGCAAAGGTGGTGTGGCTTTCCTTGGGGTGTCCCTTCGGTGCACCAGAGTTACTGAGTGTTTTGCCGTGTTTGTGGTGCACACTGTTTGACAGAGATTCACTTCCGTGTAAGAAGGAAAAGGGGTAATGGTTTTCAACTGGAGTAGGGGAGATTTAGATTAGATATTAGGAAGAAATTCTTTACTGTGAGGGTGGTGAGGCACTGGAACAGGTTGCCCAGAGAAGCTGTGGCTGCCCCATCCCTGGAGGGGTTCAAGGCCAGGCTGGATGGGGTTTGGAGTAACCTGGTGTGGTGGGAGGTGTCCCTGCCCAGGGCAGGGGGGTTGGAACTGGATGATCTTGAAGGTCCCTTCCAACTCTGACCATTCTGTGATTCTATGAAGGACAAAGAAAACTCACTGCTTCTTTGGCTCTGGGAAAGGACAGAGTGATGCCCATAAGCTTGCTGTGCTCTGAAGTCTGCCATAGTATTTATAAAAGCAGTCAAGGAGAGGCTAAATGGAGAGTGTCCCCCTGGTTTTTTTGGTTGGCTGATGATTATTACTGAGCATTTTTATTTGGGCATTGCTGGTTTTTGCAGTCAGATGGTACTGGGGGTCCTCGGCACTCCAACCTGTTCTGGCAGAGATGATGGTGAAGCACCGCAACTTATCAGCATCCTTCTAACATTTGTCTGTCTTTTCTGTTGAACTTTGGCTTGATCCGGGCCAGAGGCTGAGCGTCTCTAAACCACAGCAGTCCCATTGCTCTGAAGAAGAAACGTCAATTGGTATGAGCCGAGGCTCTTGCTCAGATTCCCAGACAGAAGCTGACCTTTCCACCTTAGCTACGTGCTGCAGCTCTCAGCTGCCAGGGGTTAAGGACACAAAAGGGAGCAGGCACCTGCTCAGCAAAAATGTTTCCTGACCTTTGGACTGCAGCTGGAGCATCCTTGAACTTTGGGTTCCTCTGGAATTCACATTGGGTTTGCCCCAAGCTGGTCCTGCGTGGGGCTTTGGGCAATGAGTAGACCCCTGGTGCTGACGGAATTAATTTCAAAATGCCAATCATCGTAACTCTCTGCAAGGGCAGAGCTGGGAGGGTTGTTTTTTTCACAGAGCAGGCCATTTGCACCACTGAGGCTGTTAAACAATTATAATCCTATTAGGAGAGTGGGTGGCTCAGCCCCAGTCGGAGGCAGGGGCTCTCCTCCCAGGGCCTGGGCACAGTGTGCTGCTTCCAGAAGCTTTGCAGTTGCTCTACAGGTCATTTTTTTTTCACTTGCTCTGTATGCAGAGGAATTTCCGTGGTGATTGCAAAGTGCTGAGATCATTTGGAAGGCACGTGCAGCACCATGTTGTGTGAAGTCATTAACGTTTCCTGGTCATACCACTCCTAGGATATGTGTGCAGTTGCTTAGATTATGCTGTAATGAAGCTGTTGTGATGTGAGTCATGACATGGGTTCAAAACAATCTTGGGCTTATGCTGAAAGAGGTAAATAGTTCCAGTTCTCCTCTAGTGCTGAGGATTTTCCATGTCTCTCCTCCTCTTGCATGTGGTCCCAGGGACTCTGGGGCCACCAATGCCATCCAGCAGCAGCTCTGGGGACTGGGCAGCTCTCTGAAAGCTTTGTGTCTAAACTGTGTGATGTCCTGTAGCTTGTCACACCTTAGAGGATGTGGTACAGGGTAATTTTTTTCTGGATTGAAGCATCATTGTCATTTTAAACGTGGTCTGTGTTTAACCTCACTTGAAGGATTTTCTATTCAGTGGAGACTGCTAAGAAATGAGAACTTGTATTCAAAATTCAGAAGCAAAAGCCTTTGACAGGTCTTCACTGCATCTATTTTTATTCTAGAATGGCTTGCTGAAAAACTAAATGTTTATCATAAGCATATCATAGTTAGAAGGACTCTATTTGGAAAGCATTGCACAGAGGTACATCCAAATAAGCCCGTGTGACACTCCAAATTAGTCCCCAATACATGTTGTGGACACTGGTCAGGAGATGCACATGGGTCCCTTCTGTGTGCCATCAGGCTCCTTGCACTCCAGTGCTTTTGCAAATTTAAGCTGGAAAACGGCATGTAAGTATTTATTCCAGAAATTATTTACTCATTAGCAGACATTTTCCATTTGATGAGGTTGAACAGTTGAACAACCTTTAATTTTGTGCACACCCAGGGGGATCCATAAGGAGGCCTGTTTGCCACAGGTACCATATTGCAGGTTTGATATTGTCTTATTTACATTTTAAGGTAGAAGATTTATACAGATGTAGCCCCTAAAGATATGAAGATGTGCGGGACTAACATGCCTTAAGACCAATGCGCTGGAGAGAAAGCACAGTTGGGTGCCCTCTGAAGAGTGTTGAGTGAAAGTTAAGCGTGCTGTTTGATATTTTTGACACATCCATCGGTTTGGGCGAGTTCCCTTTCCCGTACTGTCCCTGGAACAACTGCTTTCTCCAGGTTTCTCCTTTAAAAAAAAGAAAAAAGCAGGACTTTTGTTCCGAGAATGTAATTCCTCCTCCCCCTTCCATTTGCATTCGCACGTTCAATTTGCATTTTAATTTTTACCAGTTTCTCAAGGTCTCAATATCCATTTGAATCAATGTTTTCCTTCACGTTTTATATATCCATGACAGCATCCTGTTGCCCGGCAGCCAAACTAGAGGCAGAAATTAATCTCTCCCTGACTGTCTCGTGGGGTTTGCAATTACCCTTCTTGGCAGTGCAAGGTTAGGCTCTTCTCATGACATCTCAGACTGGGAAGGGTATCACTTACAATGGATATATATGTATTTTTAAACCATGACAACACTTTGTATGGCTGAGAGCATTATGTGTTGTTCAAATGCTTCATCTAAAACCCCTCAGAAATAAGATTTTACAGCTATTGCTTGAATAACACCTAGAGGTAGGCCAGGGGGAGCCAAGTCTTCATCCTTCTGACTTATGAGATTATTTCTTTAATTAATATTATTAAGTGGCCAGGAAATTTTTGTAGAAAAATAAGTGTGGTAGTAGCAAGTCAGTAGGTACTGTGAGACTCTGGAGATTTTGCAGCCTCCAGGGGACTGTGGTTCCTCCAGAATCCTGTGCCAGGTCCCCTCCTTTCTGAATATTTGAGGGTTGGCTCCTTGCTGTTTACATCTGAAAATAATTAGATTTGACGATGCGGTTTTTAATACATTCACCTAATTGCATGCTCCCATATTAATTATTTTGCAGGCTGTCTCACACCTTTCGTGACTTACATGGTACAAGAACTGTAAATGTACAGGAAAGCGCCAGAGTCTTAAAAACTGAAATTCTTTATGTGCTTAAAGGATCACCTTATAGTTTGAGGTTTGAACAGTTCTGGTTAAAACACCTTATTCACAGCTGTAAGTGCTTTGGAGATGAAAAGCTAGGTAGCTAGATATGCATCTTGGAGACACAAATGAGTATTAATTAGTGTATTAGTGTTAGTATTCCTCTTTTGTTCCATTGTTTCTCTTTGTCATTGTATGTGATCTTTTTTCCGAGGCAATTTGGAAGAAGAGTGAGCTGTAAATTTTGCATGTATTGTTATACCTCCTGGACCAGTCCCTCTCTCCTCTTTTTTGCCTAATAAACTCAACCGTGCTGAGTTATCCCTTTGACTAATTTATCAGCCTTTACACCCTCTCAGGGAGAATTTGTCAAATTCATAAATTGTAATATCAGGGAAAAGACAAAGACTTTTTGGCTCTCTTGTCTTCCATAGATTTATAATGACTCCCTCTCTCCCCAGCAGGGGAAATGTCACCCTGACAGGACTCACCTGATGCCGTCCTCACGTTGTGACTTGCTGTAGTCTCTTACATGCGCTTACACCTTCGGCTGTGTTAATGAGGTGACTCAGGCACAGGAGTTGTAGGATTATGAAATCAGGCTTGACATTCTCAGCTCAATTTCACCAACACCACTGGAATTTCCCCAGGCTAGGGCACCGCAATATTTGGAGTTGTGTTTTGACCCAAGCAACAGGAGACTTTACGGCTGCGTTTTGCAGCTGTGGGGATGTGTGCTCTTTCGGTTGTTATTGCCACTGTAATTATAACAAAAGCGTCCCCAAGAGCAGCCGTGATCCATAACCTCCAGTGCAAAAGCTGACTCAATTTAATCAGGAACCTCCTAAGCCCAAGAAAGGTTTACAAACTCAGACACACGATGTTGTTGGGCCACTGAGGCTGAATGTTGCTAGAAATGAGATTTTAGGAGGGTGCCCAAAGGGAGCCTCCAAGAAAGCTGGAGAGTAATGGTTTATAAGGGCATGGAGCGATAGCACAAGGGGAAAGGGTTTGTCACTGAAAGAGGAGAGACTGAGATGAGATCTGGGGAAGAAATTCATGGTGAGACCCTGGCCAAGGTTGGCTGCCCCATCCCTGGAGAGATTCAAGGCCAGGTTGGAGGGGGCTTGGTGTCCCCAGCCAGGCAGGGGGTGGCTCAGGGTGGGCTTTAAGGTCCCTTGCCACCCTAATTGATTCTAACATCTAAGGATCATGAAGCCAATCTTATTCAGAGTTGGTGATTTTTGACAGCTAGAATATTGTTTTGCCACCATTTTTAGTTTGCCTATGACTCTTTCAATCAGTTAATGAAATTTATTAAATATATTATTATTATTATTATTATTATTATTAACAGTGATATAAAGAGCCAGTACAGCAGATTGATTTCCAAGGCAGCACAGGAGGTGTGAGGCTGTTTGCTCCCCATCATCTCGCTGGACCAGCTCGAGGGAAAAGCCCCACTGCTGTTAAATACTGAGCCCCGCTGTGCAGACAGGCCTTCAGTGCATGCTTGAGTTGCAATATTCTGGGAAAGAAAATCTTCCTGGTGGACTGTGAAGTGCAAGGGTTGTGCTTAGATTTACTACTGGGTGGCCAGTCCCTGGTGTAATCCCATTACCTCCAACCCGGCCGTAGCAGGGAGGGATTTCTTTGCTTACACACACTCACCTTGAAGTGTGCATTTTATTTTCCTGTTTGTCAAGGCAAGGTATAATTTTTTTTTTTTTTTTTTTTTTTTTTTTTCCCCACAAAAAAAAATATCCGAAATCCACTTCTTTAAAAAATTCTGTGCTGAATTAAACACATCTCTGAGAAAGCTCTGCTTCGTTTCCCATGCAGTGGCTTTACAGCCATGGGCATCACGGCAGCTGTCACATACTGCAGGGGGCAAAGGACAGCCAGAGGAATCATTTTAAGGACATCCAATATCTGGTTCAGAAGCCAGTAGCTTATGTTTGTGCTGAAATCTGTACAGACGATAAGGCTAGGTGCAAAACCTGTATTAAATGAGTGACTTAAAGTTTTTTCCCCCCTCGGGAATAGAGGAGCTCTGTTCCCAGCTGCCACTGAGGCAGCAGGATTGAGCACACGTGGCAGGGAAGTTGTCCACACACACTCCACCAGCAGATCTGATGGGAGACGGCTCCTATTCCCCTTTTCCTGAAGGAACAGGGAACCATGGATCACTGGGAACAAGAGGACCCCATTCCCCGTTCCTCTCGGATTTGTCTGTTGGGATTGCAGTTCTGTCTTGGACCTGAGAACTTTGCTGCCATGGTTTTACTCAGAACAAATGATCTTTTCTTTTTCTTTATTTTCTTTTTTTCCTGTTGTGTGTTTTTCTGAGATTAATGATCTTTGCAGCCTTTGGAGCCCAGTCTTTTAACAGAACAGCTCGCAGGCGGGCAGGTACAAAGGGTTTCCACCAGGAACCAGTGGCAATGGGTTAGCTGAAAGAGTTCACAGACCTATTGGAAATTTGGTAGGCGAGTTCAAGAAGCTAATCATAGTAATAATGGAGCAAAAAGGCCAGGAAAACTGAAAATGAGTGGTGTTACAGGTAAACGAAGTTCTCAGAGTAAAGGTGTTCATGTTCTGCGTGCACGATTACAAGCATGAGGAGAAATGTTCAAAGATTGTATGGAGAAGAATAGAAAAATCAAAAAACCCTCGGTGGTATCAAATCAGGGTGTGCTGAGGGTGAGCCGACAGGGTTAGAGAAGAGCAGAATCAAATGTACCCCAGCATCTCCCCATCAGCTCCAGCTGCCTTTGCCAGGTGTCTGTCACGTTCCCTTTGGGGCTGCGATGCAGAGACATGGGCATCGTAACAGGACAGGAACCTGTTCCTGCCTGCCATTCTGTCTTTTTGGTGATTTTTTCCCCCAAGCCCTGATACGTTTTGTCACCTTGGAGGAGAAAAAAAAAAAGAAAAAAACAACCCATAGAAAATTTCAGGGAAGTGACAGCGCTGATGAACTGGAGGAGCGTGTGAGCAGAACGAGGGTGAGACCCAGCTGAGCGCTCATTTGTCACTGACACAGAATAATACTGGAAAATGAGATAGATATTATTTTATGTTGACACGGAGAGCAAGCAGAGGATGTATTTGTGCAGCAGGGGACTGGCTCGGTTAGGTTTTTTGGGGGCCAGCAAAGAAGCAGCAGCAAATCACAGAAAAAAAAAAAAAAAAAAAAAAAAAAAAAAAAGAGAAAGAAAAAAAGGCACATAAGAAATTGGTCTTTCTCCGCGTTTCCCTCACGTTGCAAACAGGCACCACTTTCACTCCCAGTGTTTCTGGAAACCACCACAGGGTTGGTGTTTTTTTCCTCTTTATTGGCTTCAGGACAGGAAACGTGTGCATCTCTTCGATACGTTAAGGGGGAAAGCATCCTTTTGCTCATGACAATAGGTGGTTTGACTTTGGGGTGAGCTCGATGATTTTGAGCTCCAACTGGCAGCAAGGAACAAAGGCATGACTTGGTTTTCTAGCCATAGTGCCAAAACAAAGGGAATTAGGGTAATGGCTAAATACATAGAAATGCCTATGAAACACAACAGACATGCATAACAGGAGAGAAAGACATTCCAGTCCCGGGCTCTGGTGTTTGGCTTAGTTACGCCTCTGTGGCTCAGAGCACTGAGGTTTACTTGGGAGGAGAGCCTGCAGCCAGTGAGATGTCTGTTCTTGCTGCTCGGAGGAAAAAGAAAGGGAAAAAAATATAGTTGCCATGTTTACGCCACTTGTCATGATGCTTATCATGTCCATGGAATAAAGAGTCCTATATTAAATCTGTACTCTTATTAATATCAGCTGTTTAACATTTCCAGGATATTTGAAATCAAGACTTTCTACCAAAAAAAATATAAAAATTAAATGTTGATTGCAGCAAAATTGTACTGTTTAACCATGCAGCTCTGAACGTAATTTTGTTAGAGGCTGTTTTACAGAGTTACACGCTGTGCATACATTTTCCAGTGAATTTGGCCTCTTTGCACCTCATGAACGTTCTTGATTTTTCTCTGAAGATGTTTGTTACTTGCAACTCTTTACCACCAAGTTAAAGGAGAAGAGGAGGGGAGGTCCCTCCATTCAGGTGAGGAGCTGCACCTGGTTGGTGGTACGGGCTTGGGTTTGCTCCCACTGAAGTAAAAGCAGATTTCCCACCTGAGAGGGGTGATTGCTGGGCACACGCACGTGTTCTTGGGTGCGTTGCAGGGCAAACGTCCCCCAGATATCCATGCAGACTAGCACATTCTCTGTGGAAGAATCAGGAGCCTGTGCATCATTTTCATGCCAAGACACCCATGGTTTAATGTGGTTTCACTCTTCTGGTTTAAGCTGATTTGGCAAATCATTTTTTTGTGTTTTTTTTTAACTTGCAGCAGAGTCTAATGTTGGAAGGATGTCTTTACTGATCTCTGCTGACCCTTGGGAGGCCACGCCTACCTTCCAGACTTTCTCATACAGGGTTCTCCTCCTTTGGAGCAGTAAGACGGTGTCATCCTCCCAGTGGTGGATCTCACCAGACATGGTCTGTAGCCAAATGTCCCTCTGCTGCAACAGATGCCCACTGGTATGGTGTTAATCTTGCCAGTGGCATTGTGAGGTTGGAGCTCTGTAGATCCACTCTCTGGAGGCAGAGGTAAAGCAAAGCCACTCCAGGCTGGCTCCAGGTTTCCTGTAAGCAGTGGGGCATCTCCAGTGGTACTGGGACACCTGGAGAGTAGAGGAGCTAAATGAAGTCCCCACTGGGTTCTGTGTATGTCGCAGCAGGACCAGGTGTGGTTTCCTAAGGAAATGACCTGGCAAAATGTTTGGCATCAACATCTTTTGGGATTGTGCTGATGCAGAGGCATGGAGACAACCCGGGAAGAAGGGTCATGTGAGTTTAAGTACAACCTGAAGGAGTCATATAACAGGTTGGGCCCCAGTGTATGAGGTACTTCAGGGAGGACATAGTCACTGCCCCAAGCAATCAGGATGTGCTTGGGTACGTGAAAAGTCTCCATTAAAAAACTGTACAAAATACAGCTTTCTATCTGATGTCTCTCAGGGAAAATTCATCCCTTCAGAGCAGAGCACGTCCTGGGTAAGAATCAGTTACCCACAGGGTGTTGAAGTGTTTGTTCACTCTTTTCTGTCATTATGTTTTCCTGGAAAGAACAAATGGAGCAATAAATATGACACTTACTGTTATTTAAAATAGAACTATGACCTGTTTCTCTAACACGGGGAGGTTTTATTCAGTATAACCTTGTCATGCTCGTCCAACGATAGCTTCAGATTAACACTCCTTTGGTGAGGTGGTGTTTTTCTCCCCGTTGCCTGGTTGCCTCGACATGCACGTCAGAAGCAGGGCTGTGGTGTGCTCAGAAATGTGACTGATGGAGTGAACGGGCACTTTATTGACTGGGAGACTGGCTGAGACAACATCCAACTTCTGCAAAAGTTTTCTCTCCAGGTGTCATCTTGGTTTCACTTTTCTATTGAAAAACAGTACATGCTTCCAGATTGTGAGAAAGAGGAATCTGGTTGTGACTCTGTGAGCGCCTGATGTCTTCGGTTGAAATGGGCTGATGTGTCTGAGTCCAGTTTTCCAGCACGTCTTTAGGTTTGGCACCACACTGCCACTGCAGCCAGGGGCTGTCGGGATGGGAGTGGGCTGGTTTATGGAGAAAGAAATGGAAATAAAGCGTAATGCATTGCTTTGTAGGGGAAAAATGATGGAAAGAAACAGAGTAAATAATGGAATTGCTTGTAATTCATTAAAGGAGTAAGCAGAAAATGCCTTTGTAATCTAACTCAATATGAAACCCATAACTGAATACAGCTGGGGGAAAAAGAAAGGAAAAAAACCTGTTGTTGGGTCCTGTGTTCCTGTTGTTTGGCAACTGCAGAGAGTTTTAGTTTTCTTCATGTTTTTGATTAAGTACAATGATTAATTAGAAAAACATTTTCAGTTCTTTGACGACTGAATGGATAAACTGGGTTGACATGTGGGGCTGTATTTACTGGGTGTGGGTGTAAGTAAGAAAATGATTCCTCGTGTGATTACATTATACCCACACATTTTATTACATATCCCTGGGAATTTGCTCGGAGAAGTGTCAAGCCCTCCACTCAGCTTGGGGTCATTGGCAAAGTCCCTGGGGGTGCCAGGGGTGGAAGGGGCAGATGCACGAGGTGTTGGAGGACATTGAGGACCCAGTTCAGAAATGAAGTCAAAAGGCAGAAAAGAATTGTTTTGTTGTAGCTCTGACTTCAGGACTCCTTTGGGATGTTTTAGAAGATCACTCAGGTCATAATTTTAATTATGTTTCATGCAAACTGTTTTCACACTTGGCTTTAACAGCTCTCGACAGAGCTTGGCTTTCCAGGTGAGATAACCAAAGTGCTATTAATTGCTTTGTTTTAAGCAGGTGAAAATAATTTGCTATTATTTGTTATCTTTCCAGGCCACAGCATTCAAAGGGACACATTGAAAATGTAGTTTAAATGAGTATGTTTTCTGTACCGTCGGCTCCAATTAAGGAGTGATCGGAGTGGGGTTTGTTTCTTCCCGTGGTCTCACAGAGATTCGGAAGCTCATTCCCTAAGATCCTGGGTGCTTTCCTGGCTGGCTCCTGCCTGCAGTGGATCCCAGCATCTTTATTTGCCATGAGGGTTGGTACCAGGGGCTCTGCTCTCCCGGGGTGATCCCTGTTTCTCCCCTCCAGCCCCAAGTGGGGGATTCCTGTCCCCCATCCCCAAACCACGTCTCCCCACTAAAGCTCCCGAGGTGCCAGGCAGCTGCACGGCTTTTTCTCTAAGCCTCTCTGCAATCTGCCATTTGCTGGAAGCTTTGATAAGACTTGCTGCTGTTTATTCTTTGATCCCAGTGTTGCAGATACTTTCAGAGTTGTTATCTGCAAAGCAGAGGAACAGAAGATAGGAGGAGGAGGTGGCCGGACATGCTCGAGACTGATGTTCTTCAGCAGCACGATGCTTCGTTGATTTTAGCTTTTATTTAGCAGGGGAAAACTAATCCTTTGCTATTGCAATCTTACTACCCGCCTCGAAATCTCAGTCTTACAGTTATTTTCCAGGCAAAGAAATGATGATTTCACAGGCCCTAAACAGCATGTGTCTGGCTTTGTTCTTTGACTCAAAGTCAGAATTTCTTTTACTTTCTCAGATGGTAAAATTAATATTGACAAGAACCTTTGTATTTGTCTCTGAAGGCTCCTACCTTAATAATACCTCGCAAAGTATTCAGAGGCGTGGCTGATAAAAATTTTCTGTTAGCCCAGTCCTGAGGAGGCTGAAAGCAGTGTCTGCCACTGCAGGTAGTTTAGATCATCTTTCCGAGTTAACAAAAGGGGTTTATTGATGCTGACAGAGTTACCAGCATAAGCGGTTCAGAGGCAGAGAAATAGATGACATGCCTTTTGTTTGTTTACGGGGAATTATCGCTTTCATTGGTAAATATTCATAAATGATGAATGCCATATCTCACCGTTGCAAAGGGGGAACATGTATCACCTCTCACATCTTTAGAGCCTGTAAGAATTCATGCAGGTACAGGTCTTTATTCACTCCAGAGGAGTTGAGGCACCGTCCCTGGAGGGATTTCAAAGATGGGTTGACATAGTGCTGAGACATGTGGTTTAGTGACGGGTTGTTGTTTTTTATCAGAGTTGGATTGATGGTTGGACTGGATGATCTTAAAGGTCCCTTCCAAGCTGGACAATCCTATGATTCTAAATTCACTGTCTGCAAAGCAGTGTTAGAGAAGTGTAATGGTTATGCTGTGCCATTAGGCACAACTTCCAGCCACGTGCAGCTGTATTTCTTCCCTCTTGAGCTAGAGAAGAGCAGCTTTGAAGTCGGTGCATGAGCTCAAGTTCATTATTTATCTAGTACACGATATGAAAATGTGCCCAGCTTTCAAATAAGCAATTCGTTCCTCTTTTCTTTCTCTCAGGAGGTAACTGCCATATGCAATGGTGCATACTGACTTTGCAGAGTAATCTTTACATCATTTTGTGGGTTTTAGGGTGATCGGTATGATAAGCTTCACATCCTTTCCGGGATTCATTGTGGGAAAACCTGCTTCAGTGAAATTAATGGGTACTTGAAGTGAAATCAGAATTTTCTGGCTTTGTACCGTAGTGTAAGCATCTATCTAATACAATCACTTTCCTGACGTTGCCTGAGCTTAGAGTTTCTTCATCCTTATGGAGATACAAGTTCAACAGCAGATTGGTCTCTATCTAATATATTTGCAGAATGACCAAGAGAGCACATACTTTATGTGCTCAAACCCGAACAAGATATCTTGGGCTATAGGAGTGTCAGGTCGTTGCCACTTTGACCTGAACCAGTTTCTATCATTATGCCATTATCTCACCCAAGAACTGATTTTCTTATTCTTCCTATTGGATACATTCTCTGCTCTCACAAAAAGTGCACCATAAAAAAAAGAACCCTGATGAATTAAGAACATAGACCTCTCATGGCAGCTACTGCTTGGAAGCCTTGTAAGCTAAAACGGACTTTTGTTTAAAGGAAAACCAACTTCAAATCCCAGTGTGCCCTGGGGAGCTGGCAAGGTCATACTCTAGCTTCCTATTAAATCCTTCTGGGAACTTCAAAGCAATCCTCGTTAAAATACCCCATTATATTGGATATTTGTAATTGTTACTTAGGGCTCCGGCACCGTGCAGTGAGATGTTTTGCGGGTCCCCTGGGTTCAAGGTTCGCTTCGAGTGCAGCTGTATCCTTCACTTGATAAGCTCTGCAGCCTGAGTTTGCTTGGGGGCTGGATGACAGACAGGGTAAATATCCGTTTCTAAAAGGGATAATAATAAGAAAGCCCTAAAGGGAAAACGTATCCCTGGTTAGAATATGAGGAATGTGGAAGCGGGAGCTGTGTGAAGTGATGGATGTGTGGATGCTCTTTGGGTGGAAACACACCTGCAGCCTTTGCCCAGCCCTGCTCCCAACAATACATTTGTATTCATATGCATTAACATAATTATTCCAATAATTTGAAGTAATTGTTTCATTATTAATTGCATTCTGAAGGCTGTTGCCAGAGGTGAATCGGGCGAATCCAGGTTATGGAGCGCAGATAAAGCAGCACCGACGTGCGAGATTGCTTTGGCTGTTTTTGTGGTTGTGCTCATTGGCATCAGTTTGTTGGAGGCTCCAGGGGGGCCGATGTGTTCCTCGAGATCTCCCCCTGAGGTAGGAGCTCTTATCAGCGCTTTGCAGACTGGAAGCAAAGACATCTGAGTGGCGTTAAGAGATGGAGAGGGAGAGATTGGGTGGACGTCTGGCTCCCAGCCGCTTTGTCCCCATTACCTGGGTTGAGCCGCTAGGGAATCTGGCCTTGTCTTCCCAAATTGGCATGTGTGTGGGGTGGGGGAGGAGTGCTGCTTCTCTGGTTTTCTGCTTTTGCAGCATGTGACATTTTTGTGACAGCTTGTCAGACTTCTAACCTCACACGCTATACAGAAACATTGCATGGTTTGCATTGGAAAGGACCTTAAAGCCCACCCAGTGCCATCCCCTGCCCTTCCACCAGACCAGGTTGCTCCAAACTCCATCCAGCTTGGCCTTGAACCCCACCAGAGATGGGGTGGTCATCGCCTGGCAACCCACAGCACTTCAGCTTAAAGGAATACAACTCCAGAAGAGATTTAGCACTAAAAAAAAAAAAATAAAAATCTCCATTCTTAAAGAAAGGCAAAGCCCCAAAACCAAGCAGGTCCCCCGGGGGTGGCCCATCAGAGCAGAGTGAGAGGAGAACATCAGCCTTTCCCCAGGGCTGGAGTTATTTTTCCTGCTTGCAACAGGTCTTTTTTTATTTTCCATAGTGAAGCAGCACAGCTTCAAATGTCTCCTCTCCAAGAGAGAAGGCTTTGGCTCTAAGAGTTCCAGCATACAGAGTAAGATGTGCCACCTCTGGGCCCTCATGTGCACAGGGACAGAGCATAAATGGGACAGACACAGGACAGACATGGGGCTGCTCTACCAGACAATGCTGGAACACAGCTGCAATTTAGATGAGCATGGCCCTAAGTAAACTCCAGCAGTTACTTTAATTGAACTGCAGGCCACAATGCAATTGTGGGCTGTGTAACTTCCCTTACACTGATGGAGCTGGTCCTGGTCACAGGTGGTGGCATCTCCGACTTGCAGAGGACTTCTGATGGGTATCTCTGATGGGGACGCAGTGGAGGGACTTGGAGAATTGGTGGCACTCCAACAGGCTGGAAGATGGCTTTGGCAGCCCTGCAGACAGCTGTGGCACTTCCATCCAGGAAAGTGTCAGTTCATTAGCAAAGTAAATTAAGACAATGTAGTCTCTCTGAATGATGAGCTTCTAAATTGAACTCCTCCACTCATAGATGAGAACAGAGATATACAAACCTTATCCTATGCAGGAATGACCCTGCAAGCCCAGACTGAGGTTTTGGAAGAAGCAATGCAATGTGCATGGGGATTTTGGTCTGGTGTTACCTAAACACGTTGGAGAAAGAATCCATGGTGGACGAAGAGGATGACTAAACCTTCCCCGGTGTTTGGCTCTCCCTGCGACTTTTCTCCTGAGGTGACTAACCAGACCACACGAGCTGCTCTCATCGTGGGAACGTGGATCAGAAATCACCACAAAGCAGCCTCAGACCTCATGGAATCCCAGCTCTGGAGCACATCTGTGCTGGAGCAAGTCATCCTGGTCCATTACAGCCAGGATGCTGGTCACCCTGGGACTGGTCTCATGGTCCTTGCCATCATGGCACCTAACTGGGATTGTCACACAGAGGCACAGGAAACCTCCTTTACATTACAAGTAACAACTGTCAACGGTGCAAATGTGTCCAGACTCACATAATCCACCCAAAAAGGTGGTGGTTGCCAAGGCAACGTGGCCCTGTTCCCTTCTTATGCCATTTTAGTCCCTTCTCAGCTTTATGTTCCGTGTCTGGGGCTGCTTAATTTGATCCTATTTGCAGTGACAATTTAGGGTCTTGTGCCTTGGATACTGACTCGCACAGAATGTACCAATTGTCACACTCGAAAATCACGTTTGGTTTTGGAGCTGGTGATTCTGAACTGTGAGCTGGGGCTGGTTTTCTGCCGGAGGAGCATCCCAAGCCCCTGCTGTACCATCCTAATGCTCCTGTGTGTCCCCAGGGTCCTCCTCCATCCTGTGTAGCTCTCTTTGATGGTGTTCAATGAATTAATTATGCTGTTCACAGATTCTGGCTTTTCTAGAGAATGGACCAGCCTTGGGCATCTCTCTCTCCCTCCAGGTGGTGGTGTAGCATCATTCGCAAAAAAATATGAACCCACATCTCCCAAGTGTTAATTAGGTGAACCTCTTGATCTGGCAGAGCAGGCAGAGGGGGTGAGGCAATTGCAGAAGGGGCAGGAGATGAAATCTGTAGCATTAATGGTGTATGATACACAACGCAAAGAGAGAAAAGTTATTTTTTTATAAAGATGAACATCTACATCCCTCCCAAAATGCTCGTGATGGGGTGGGGTTTCCAGGTGCCTCGAGTTTCTCCTGGATGACCCCTCATCAGAGAAGATCCTTGCCACGGGCCAACGTTTGTCTGGAAATAGCTATTGCCTGTCAGGATTCTGTGGTGACATCGCTCTCAGTAATGGACAAAAACAATAAAGAAAAGCAATTTACAAGAGCAAAGCAGAGGGATGAAATCTTATTAATTTGAAACATATCTAATCTAAAAAAAATTTTTAAAAAAAAAAGGTAGGGAAAAGACAAACTTAAAATATAACCGACACTACCCACTTTCATTCTGGTTTTGATTTTCTACCATTTCATGGAGACTGCAAGCAGCATATTAGTAATACGTGCCATAATCCAGCGTGTCACAAGAGTGATGACTGTACACGTCTATACGATTCTATTACATAATTGTTTTTTCTATTAATTTCCAAAGCGTGTTCACTCTTTGTAAGCAGCCCTCGCCTCTTGTATAACGTATAACGTGCTCCTTCTGGCTCTCCCTTCACAGGGTTCTTCACTAATTGCTAAGGACAATCAATCTGGTTATCCCACCTGGAGAACTGAGAGGGCCATGCCCATTGGAAGTGGTGTAGGGATGGTCAGAGAAGTTCGTTTGGGTGGTTGATTTCTCAGTCGGTGCTTCAAAATGGGTATTGTTCAACGCAGTTATCCCACCTGCAGAACCAAGTGGGCCATGTCCATCAGAAGTGGTGAAGGGATGGTCAGAGAAGTTTGTTTGGGTGGTTCATTCAGTGCTTTGACATGAGCACCATTCATCTTGGAGGCTGAGTTGTGCTCACTGCTGTGGTTTTGTTGTCTCAGTTGTGGTAAAATGACACAACTAGAAGGAAACCATTCCTGCAGCCATTGTCACCTGGGCAGGAGGATGTCCTCTGGTGTGCCAAACGTGATGGCCCCTGAGTGCGTGGACGGATCACAGAATCACAGAATCTTTGTGGTTGGAAGGGACCTCTGAGTTCATTGAGTCCAACCATACACATATCAAAAAAACCCAATCCAACTCCACAGAACAAATCACCCAACCCAACAATCTCAGCCACATCCATCTGGAGATGGATGCCCATGAGGAATCAGAGAGCCTGGGCCGTGCAGAGCCCCGGGGCACCAAGCAATGTCCCCTGCCAGGGCAACAGACCATCTGCTCTGAACTTGTCACCAGCTTGCCATCAGGCCACTTACATACCAGATAAATTAGTAATCAGGAAACAGAAACAATCTCTTTAGCGACTTCTCCCTCCCTGTTGTCACTTGTGATCTGCTGAGAAGCCTCTGGGGCGCGTGGGACACCGCTGCTATTTATGGTCGGCCTCAGCGCTGAGGCGCTAATTGTTGCTGCTTTGAGGAGAGTGACAAGGAAATGTGACAGCTGAAGACGATATAATTTATGAGAAGAGAAGGCTGTAAAACAATTATGGAGGAAGGCACTTTTTACTCATGTTATATTTGAAATGTAATATGTTCATCTGCTGCTATTAAAACACGAGGTTCTGTGTGCTGATCTGCATCAAAGCCATGCAGGTCGGGCTGCAGCTCGGAGACAAGCAACTGCCTACCAACACACGCAATAAAATGAAGTATTTTTTACACAACCATAGGCATTTACATAGTAGATAAGCCGCCAGTGCGCTACTGTAGGGAGCACAGCAGAAGAGATGTGAAAATGGGATATAACAATCAATTTACATTTAGATACTGAATTTCAAATGGTATTATTTTCTTCAAGCTTCATTCCATTTGCTGGGCTTTTGAGCGGGCATGTAGAATCATTTAGGACTGTTTCTTTCATCTCCCTCATATATATTCCCCAATTTAAAGGCAACGGAGCATGCGGGTAGCTCTGGCTCCGGAGGAGGAGCCAGGCGCATCCACCTCCATTTCAGATGGGCCAGAAGTGGGATTTAATAATGAGCCTCTGCTTTGCCTGGCGTGGATGATACAGGTTTCTAAGCAAGAATTAAGAAAACGAGGAGGTAAGGAGAATATGCCACAATGAGTGCGTGAGGAAAGAGGAGTAGAAGTTGCAGGCTATCAGCCGTCCCCGTGTCAGCTCTCGCTTGGTGCTGGGAACACTGAGATGGTGTTTCCTACATCTGATGGCTTGGGGTGACTGTGGGCTGTAGTAAAACTGTGAACCTCTTCTCTTTAAGCATGGAAGAGGTTACAAATGTCCATAAAATTGAAGCGAAAGTGATTAAATCCCACTCTACGGTCTGCCTTGTTGCTGGGTGCTGAGGGAGCCTCTTTCTTTGTGGCCCATCCTCAAGATAATGAAAACCAGTCAAGTGGTGAGACTTATACATCCAAAGAGGATTTTTTTGCTTCTGCCTATTTGTTTTTAATACATTGCTGGCACAGATGCACAGTTATCTCAAATCCTGTTACTCATTTCTGGTAGGGGATGGGTGCAGGCTATCTCTGTCGTGTCCCCCACCCACACACCACCACCACCCCAACCAGATCAGATAATAGCTGAAAAGGGAAGGGATTGAATTGATTATTGTGCTTTAAAGAAATGTTGCTTATTTTCCTCGTGTAGGTTTTCTTCATTTCCATACTGTCCAGTGAGCATACCCTTCCTGCTCCCAGTTCTGCACCTCCCCTTGGAAAGGATGCGGGAGAGGGAGGAGGGTGGGAAAATGGGAAGCAGTACAGTACGTCACTACGAGGACAACTCATAGCTGGTGTGGGAGTGCTGGGTGTCAGCACGTTGTACAGTCATATCCTTAAAATTATCCCCATGCTCTGGAGTGTTGGGGTATGTGGTGACCAAGGTGCCTTCTCTCTGCGTCCGTCAGTCCAGCTGCCAGAAACCAAATGCCCGTCCCCTCTCAGCTCTTCTTGGCAGGCATTGCCCCTGCCTTCTTGGTTTCCCAAAGCTCCTGGTTGCTTTTGAGACCAAGTGCAGTGCCCCCAACCCCAGCAGATGAGCAGCAGTGTCAGCAGCGGGAGGGAGATGTGACCCTGGTGTTTTCCCTCTCCCCAGCACCCCAAGTTAGCCAGATGACACTTCCACTGCTGTCCACATCCCCGCAGCAGATCATTTTCACCTTTTTTAAGAGCATGACAACCTAGGCCAGATCCCACCATAACGTGGATAAACCAGTTTACTTTCCAAGCAAAGTTAAGGCAAAACTCTAAGGGGAGCTGGAGAACCCTGAGGAGTGCGTGGGATGAGGTTGCCAGTGGCTGGACCAAGCCTGGAGATGGTGGCCCTGTCCATGTGGATAAGATTGTATTCTTCAGGTATTCCTCCTACTGATTTATTCTCCTATTAAGATTGCCGCTCTTCATCCTTAATTAGCAGAAAAGGGCATTAGCAGGGACATGTGGCCTCTTTTTAAATAGAAAGGTTGCCTTTTTTTTTCCAACAAGTTGCACGATGCAGAGACCTCAAGAGAACAAATATTTGCCAATATTTGTCCCTTGTTCCCCTGCCCTGCCCTCGGGGAAGGGGGATGCAGTTGGTCCGTGTGTCTCAGCCTAGCATTTCAGATCCCACGTGCCACAGCCGCTGGCTCGCCTCCAACGCGTCTAAGTCAACGGCCAGCTGAGGTTGACATAATTATATGTATATTAATTAACATGTATATGTTATTTGCAAGAGGACAATCTGTTTTCACTGTTGGGAAGCCGTCATCCATTAACGCTGACAGCAGCAGAGCATGTGAGATCTGAATCTGCCGTTTAAAGAACAGGGAACGCTCATGTATCCTGGATTAAAGCGTGGTGGATTCTGGTAATGCTGATGTTTCATTAGCATTCCCCATTTTCATGTAAATTAATTTCTTTGAGGGAAATCAGATCCATACCTGGTGTTAATTGCCAATGATAATGATGAACTGAGACTCGGTAGAGATGCATTATTGAGGTAGACCGTCTCTCAGATCAAGACTGGGACACTATTGAGATGCATTATTGAGGTAGACCATCTCTCAGATGAAGACTGGGGCTCTTCTGGAAGTTACTTATCAGCAGAGCTCCAGGTTCCTGGAGTCAGTGCAAGGATGGAGCTGTGAAATGCTCCAGCTGTACAACATGAGACATGATCTCCTAATGGCCTTCAAAGCCAAGGACAATTGTCTTTCCTCTACTAAAATGTCTATGGAGGCTTTAATGATAATTTTATCTAAATTATGGATGATACTTTTATCAACTATATTTTTCTCATGAAGCAGAGCCCTGCCAGAGGTAACTTTCGTGCCTCAGGCTCAGGCGTGCGGAGCCCATCTTTGCACAGGAGGGGTCACAGAAGTCCACGCTGTCAACAGTATTTCCTGGCTGAATTCATTCGGTACTGGTGGTTCACTGTCATATTGAAAATGAGAAGTGAGGTGTTGCGGTTGAATTTGAGAGAGAAACTCATCAAGCAAAATTATCAGGTTTGCTGGAAGCCAGAGTGTAATCCCTGTAAGCATTAGAGGGGTTGACAAGATATGAACCAGCGGTGGAGAGCATCAAAATCTCCTCCTCTGCCATAGGAGCTCTGCTGCTATTTGAAATTGGAGCATGTAATGGATAAAGCTGAAGTATATCACAAAATAATACATGTAATTACTTTGCAACCTGTTTCATGATGATAGTTCTTTTTTCCCAGCTGCATTTTACCTCTCTTCAGCATTTAATAGCAAAGCACAGTTTATTGCATATTGCAGTCTAGCCTTGGAGGATAACAAGTTTTATCCTGCCATGTGCTGAGCACCTTCATGTCCGGGAGAAGTTAATGGGAACTGAAGACGATCAGTATTTTGTAGGGTTGGTCCTTGGTTGAACAGGCAGCTCTGACTCCTGCATGGACCGTGGGGAAAGACCTGAGCAGGGATAACACTGCAGATGCTGGAGTCAGGCAGGAGTGACTTCAGAAAGTACCTAGGAGTAAAATTGTCTCTTAGTCAGTAAAAAAGATAGCAAACACCACGAAAAGTATTTTCATTTGACTGCACTCTCGTGCGTCAGACTCAAAATATTTTGAATTGTTGGTGTCCTGGTTTAAGCAAGTGTTTCTGAAACAGAGACCACCTGAACCTTTAATAGCAGTCTGTTGAATAATGCTTTCTGGCTGCTGGACATGCCAAGGGGATGCACTGGTTGTGGGTACCATTAGGTCCCCGAGTAGGAGGATGCTCCTGTGTGTGGGCACAGTGACGGAGAAAGAAAGAGCAGAAGGATTTTCAGCAATCCCAGAAAACCAGCCTTATCCCTTTGCTTACTCACCTGGCAAGCGTGTATTTCACTGAGGGAGAGGCTGGGGCTCAGGTTTGTGCAGATATTCAGTTTTTTGTGTGCATGGTTGATTATGGTTCACGTTACTCTGCTTTGTGGAATCCAAGTAACTCAAAGACCCCACAGGTGCTGAGTAAGGATAGTTGATAACAAAGCAATGCCTGGTAATTGTAACCTTCTGAGAACATCCATGAGCTTAAACAGGTCTAATGATAACTCAGTTAGTTAGAATATTGTATTTTAATCTTTACTGCAAGAGCATGCATACTTCATACACGCTTCTTTTTTTTCCTAGTAAATAAATGGTGAAAGGCCTTTTCTGTATTCATTGGAACAGAGTGTAATATCAAATCTCATAAGCCCAGTACATGTAGTTACATCCTAGTTGCAGAATTTGCATATAAATAGCAGGTTTTTTCTGAACATGCCTGATGGAGAACATGTTACCAGTTGATATGTCCCTAATCTGTCAGTGCCAAAGCATCACAGAACATTTTGCTTTACATTCAGCTGCAAATATTTGCAGTTTTTACTGGCAGAAGTGTGTGCTGTTGCTCACAAAGTAGTTACTGACTAGTTTTATTTCTTTCTTCTTTGCAAACAGATTTAGTTTGAAGGTCATAATTAGGAAAGCTGATACCTTCATCCCCATATTGAAAAATTCTCAGAAGTCATAAAACTTGAATAAGAATCTCTTTATCCGTGCGAAAAGCCAAGTTTAGCCCAGGAGACTTAAGAAGTGGGAGAGAATATTGCTGGTTGGTTGTTTTTTAAATAAAAAAAAGAAATCTCTATGGGATCTCAGTGGTTGCAGTGCCCTAGCAGTGAAGGCACACTGACCGCGAGGCTATAATGAAATCAATCAGCAGTAATTTTGTTTATTGTAATAGCCAGGGCTGGAGATGCTGCCTTGGCTGATCCAAGAGCCATCTCCCTGGGGCTGTGCCGGAGGGAGGATGCTCAGGGGGATGCAGGAGATGCTGGAACATCCCTGGCTGTGCCCACAGCCCCCGGACCAGCAGACAGCCCTCTCCTTGGCGATCTGTGCTGAGTGTTCTCACCTCTCTCTGGTTTTATTTTCCAGGCCCTGCTGCAAAAAAGAAGTACGTCAGTTATAATAACCTGGTGATCTAGTCCGTTTTGCTGCATGGGGCGGAGGACGGGTGAGGATTTTCATCCCTGGCAGGCACATCCCTCCTCCCAAGCCCCCTCCTGGGGTTGTCCCCTCACTTGGGGGGGCGAGGGGAGGGTGGCCAGGGCATGGCCAAGGCCACTGTGGGAAAGCGCCAGCGGAGATCCCGGCGCTCCCAACGGCGGCTCCATGGAATCTCCTTCATCGCTCTCGGCTTCGTGCGTGGCCGGCGCCGCCGCTGGCATGGCCTGGGACCACAGGAGGACGGGCTCCCCGGGGGCGGGGGCAGCCTTCAGCTACAAGGACTTTCAAGGGGCTAATTTCTGTCTTTCTATGTACTTCCAGACTGCAAGTTTTTTGAACTTTCTGTACAGTTTGTGGGGGTTTTTTGCATATCACCATTCATGTCGTTTCAAGTTCACTGTTCTGGGGTTTTTTGGGTTGTTTTTTTTTGGATGCGCAGTTTCATTGAGAGCTTCATTGTTCTCTCAAACTTAGCACATTAAAAGCAGAAAACACACCAACAACTAAGGATTTAAAAGACCTATGTACATGACTTGTATGATTACTATTGTATCACTGCAATCCATACACATTATTATTATTTTTTTCTAACTAAACAAACAAACAAACAAAAGAAGAATTTAAAGACCAAAAACTGTGCTGGCGAAGTTAGTCCCCCCGCAACTTCACAACTCCGATGGGCTGCAGAGGAAGCAGAAAGGATTTTTTGCTGAGTTTTAGTAGAGGTCTTGATATTTGGAATGCATGCCAGTAATGTATTTTATGGTACATGTTAATAATTTATGTTTGATATTTGTATTTGTGTTCTATTTTGTTATTTTATTTAAGGTATATGACTATTTTGCAATAATTTCAATAATTCTTATGATATTTGGAGGAAAGAATATGGCTTTTACATGTCTTGAGGTTTTTTTTCTTTGTTGATGCCCCACCATGACTGACCAGTGTGATAAGGACTTAAAAAAAAAGCATGTATGTTTTATACTGTTTGTAATAAGTAATTTCGTTAATCTTGCTGCTTATGTGCCAATTTAGTGAAACCAATCTTTGCCGCAGACTCCTCCCTTCCTTTCCATTCTCTCGATCCTGTGATATTATCCAAGAATGTATCAATAAAGGATTTTGGTTAACTTTTTTTTATTTACTCCAATAAATATATTTTTTCGGTTGTTCCCTCCCCCTCCCCCCTTGTGACTAAAGTTTATTTCGTGACATGGGCAGACGCGGACATCCAAAAACTTGCTGTGGAGGTACTACAGGCTTTGAGCACCAAGAGCAGGTCTGGGAAGGGTCCTGGGGGAGCTGGGAGATAATTGCAGGGGGGAAAAAAAGTGACTTTTTAAACACTGGGGTGTACAACAATCCTTAAAACCCAAGTTACAGTCACGCAGAGAAGGCCTGTGGGGGCTTTCTCCTGTCTGGGCTGGATGGTCTCCAAAGCTGCCCTTCCACTGCTGAGTCTTCTTGATGACTTTGAAGGATATTACCTTCAGCAGCACACCAGGACGCAATTAAACGAGCAGCTAATCAAAGCCAATCTGCGAAGCAAGCGGTGAGTGAGCTGGGGGAGAAAAAGGGAAAAAGTTTAGGCGAGAGGTGGGAGGAAACTCATTCCAGTCACGGCACGGCACCCAAGTGCTGCCTCTGGCACAGGAGCAGCAGTTTGGGTGCAACGCGACGGTTGCTTTGGAAAGTATTTAGTCTCCCATTTTCTCCAGACAACTTGATCAATTATGCTGATGAAGTTAATCAGCGTCAAAGGGAAATCTGACAGCTGCAGCACGGGCCACAGCGCATAAAGATGAAGACCACGCCAGACCTTGAGTGACTCTTGGCTCCCGCGAGCGTGGGGGCTGGATGGGTGTTTGCAAGGGCTTCTCCTTGTTTTAATGGTCATGGATCTAATAATGAGTCACAGCAGAGAAAAGATGAGATTCTACCCAAATAAAGGCTTTATTAGCAAGAAGCAAATGTTC
This sequence comes from Thinocorus orbignyianus, assembly GCA_013400375.1. Taxonomy (NCBI): domain Eukaryota; kingdom Metazoa; phylum Chordata; class Aves; order Ciconiiformes; family Thinocoridae; genus Thinocorus; species Thinocorus orbignyianus. Next base: position 365,366 of record VXBW01005901.1, on the reverse strand, counting down.
AGCCCAACAAATAATGAAGGCAGAGGCTCTGTAGCCTTGTCCTTTCTCTCTGTCCTGCCCACAAATCCAAGAACAGACCCAGCACTGGTCTAAAGAAGGATGTTTTACCATCGAATGATGAGTCTTGCTCAAAGACTCTAAGTTTCTTCCTGAATTGGCACGAAAATGGTTTGTTGAGGGTTTTTCTTTCACTTTTTTTTTTGGAGAAGGGGCGAGTGAGGTGGGGGGAGGAAATAGTGCTGCTGGGAGGAGTGAGTGATGTGCTGGTTTGGGTTTTTCTATTTTGTTCTATTCTATTCTATTCTATTCTATTCTATTCTATTCTATTCTATTCTATTTATTATCCCAGCTCATGTAGCATTAGATCCAACAGAGAACAAAACCTGAGCCTTTCATTTTCCTGCTTATTTCAGTTTTTGTAGGTGTGTGGGCACTCACACGTGCACACAAAGTGTGTGCAGACACCACAAGCCCCTGGTCGATGATCTACGGTGCTGCTGGAAGGCTGATGTTTTATCCACCTGGCTGCAGTCGGGGCTCAGGTTCCTCTGAACGTGCACAGCCCCAACATCAAAATTCTCATCTCGTTTACTTCAGGTTAACACGGAGCCAGGCTTAAATGATTTATCCACCCTGAATGGCTTTCTAGTTTGATCACTGCCTGAAAAAGCACATAAATTGAGGAGGCATGAAAAGCCTGGGTGTATTTTCATATCTCAAAGTCCTACACGGAACACACTGGCTTTCATTTGGGTCATTTAGAGCCAGGTCCCTGGTGATGAGGATGGTGCAGACAAGGTCATGTGGTCACAGCTCCCTCCCGGGACAACTGGAAGTTCAACCAGGTTATGACCAGCTTCTCCACGAAGAAGTAAGACATCAGACCTGTATTTGTACAGCTGTAGTAGACCTAACTATGATAAAGTACATTGATAACTCTTGCTGTTGATGTGTGTAGCCCCATATATATATTTATATAGGTGTGAATAACCACTTTATGCTACATGCATTAACATAATTTATAATCAATACACAATTGTGTTTGCTGTAGTAAAATATTTACGCACTAATTTTGATATTTAACAATATAAGTGCAATAATAAAATTTTTAATCACCTCTACCTATCCCTGTGCATTAAAACTCTGAGGCGAGTCGCTGGGGAGCCCAGCAAGGCACCGCTGGAACAGCTCAGACGAGGTGAAGCTGTTGCGTTGTAGGCTGTTGATCTTTTTATTAGTATTATCATTATTATTCCACAAGCTATTACACCCACATAGCATATTTTCAAAGAAACAAACAAAATAATAAATGAGCCCTTAGCTCCTTTTAGAGTCCTTTATTTTACAATTGGCTGTACTTGGCATCAGTGCAGCCCTACCGGTGTTCTCATAACTTCTTCATCTTATTACCCACTGAGTGCACACCAGTATGACCAGTCTGATTTTCGTCCCTGTGGGTGTGCTATTATACCTGTGAACTGAACACCCTTTGCATTAAAGATAATAGGTTTTATGTCACGTAAATTGTAGCTGTCAATGATGAGGCCTTTCATGAATAAGAAGGACTTTGGTTGGACAAGGAAAGCTGGTGGGATTTCCTACCCCACGATATCAAAACAAACCCCCCAGGTGCTGCAAAAACCCTGTAGAACTGTAGCTGGCTGCAGCCCAGACACCTGGGGTGGTTTAATGAGGGGCATCCTTAATTGAGGTGAAGTTATATAGAATAAGAGGTGACCACAGATCCTGCTGGGTACTCTGGCACCTCCATGGAAAACTGTTCTCCAGTGGGAAGAGGTTCAGCCACCCAAACCATGGGAATAACCTCCCAACGTCCCCGAGGAGCTGCCCAGCTTCTCACACCCTCCAGACACCAAAGTCTTCCATTTCTCATCATGATGAACATACTGTGAAAAAAATACTGATGTGATTAGGCTCGGGGCGGGGGGGGAATCATGAAGAATGAGAGTGATTTTTTATTATTTTTTTTTGTTGCTATTTATTTTTTAGTCTGAATTATACCCAAATTGTTCTGGTATGTTAATGCCAAGTTTATTGTTCATAAATATCATTACAGCGTTAAGCTTTCTGGGCATGCTATATGATAGATAATGACAATTATTTAGGCAGAGTCAGAGCTTAGTCTTCATTTGTGACATTAATTGCCTATATATATAATTAAATGCACTATAATGCTTCCATATACAGAATCTGTGCATCCATGAAAGTGCTAATCAAACATATTTATTAATTTCTAAGAGAGCTTTTTGTAAAGGCTTTGATACAGTTGAGTGTTTTCTGGTAAACAGTCTTTTTTGATAAGATGTTTAGCAAAATATTTTGATAATTGCTTTTTGTGCTACAGGCGTAATTAATATTATTTATAACAAATTAATAAAAGCCCAGGGGTGAGCCGCTGCTTCCATCCAGCTCAGCAGATGCTCTGCCTTTGACTCCCACGGAGTCAGAATTACACCGCCAGCCCTCGGCATCCCTGGCCTGTCCCAAAACAACTTCAAAAATGACAAATTTTTGGGTCTGTTGAGGTTGATTGAGGGATATTGCATGAAGTTACAAAAGCTGGAGTCCCGTAACATCCGGCCTCTGCCCTATGGATGTTTCAATCAGTTTTTCACCCTTTTTTTTTTTTTTTAACTGTTTCTATCAGTTATTCACCTTCAGCCCACGCTTCAGAGGAAACAGATTTGAACTTGCACCTCCCACACCTGGGGCTGCCAACTTCAATTCCCCCTTTTACGGCGAGCTTGCCAATCATCACAGCTTTATTTAATATTTACCGAGGAAAAAAGGAAGAAGGGTTGTGGAGGGCAGGTGACAGAGATGCTACATTTGAAGCTGGTATTTTAGTCTCTTCAGAGCACGGTGTGTTCAGCATCCCGCGAGGGACACGTCTCGGTTCCCTGGCATCCCCTGGCCTCAGTGAGGATGCCTCATGCTGACTTGTATGAATTATTTTACCCTCTAACATGGTCAGTAAAGCCAAGATGCCTTGACCGCTGCAGTTAACAATATGTGCATAGCAGTGTCTATTTGCTGTTCGCTCTCTCAATCAAGCCACCACACTTTGTATTTGTGTCACACATTTATTTCCAGTAAATGTTTTATTTTCAGTAACTGCCTTTATTGTTTACTGACCGAGAAAAGTACTCTTCCTGTTTTTTTTTCCCTTAAGAACGATCTCAACTTTATTTTTTCCTCCAGTTTGTTGGGGTTTTTTGTTGTTTGTCTTTTTTTTTTTTTTTGATGCCATAGTATACTTGGCTGCATATAATGTACAAAACCAAAAATAGACACTGCACAGAAAATGGACCTACGGGGACCAGCATGAGCTTTTCTTTCCAGCTACTACTGGAACTCAAACGAGTGAGGCTGCATTTTGCAGTGCCTACCAGAAGAGCCGAGGAGCAACATATCCCCACGCCTTTAATCTGCTCTTGGTCATCAGGATCAAGGGAAAAAGTCATGGTTTATGACCTTGGTGTTTTACGTGAAGAGGCACAGTAAGAACATGGCCAGACCAGCATCCTGATGGTGCCAGAGCACGGGATGCCACCACGGAGAGGGAGCGATGGAGCAGCAGGGGAGCGAGGGGACACGTTGCTGGCGTTAGGCTTCTCATTGAAAGCAGAGGGGTGAGAGGTAATTTATCTCTAATTATTAATACTTTGCTGTTGATGAATACTTTGTCTACATCTCGCTTTGCCTCTGTCTCCTCCCCGTCCACTTCATTAGCACCACGCTCACGCAGTCACCTCACCTCGTGAAACAAAGTCCTGATTCTGCTCCTTGGGATCCAGAGAGTTTATGTTTCCACAGACGTTTTCAAACTGTGTGATATGGGTGTAAAAGAACTTGCCCAATGGCAGCAGGTAATTAAAAAGACATCATTTTTCAGTCTGGACATACACAGAAGTGGTAGGAGAGATTACAGTTTTGGACATTTGGGAAAGACAGCTGAGAAGGACAATCATCTAGGTACAATCCTGCCTGCATATTTCATGTCTGGAGGACTCTAAACATTATGAAGCAACGCAATGAAATTAAAAATGAGCTTTAGTCCATGAAGTGACTGTTCCCTGTAAAATCCTGCTGGATTCCAAAAATCTGCCAAGGTGGGGTTGTTCTGCTCAGAAGGTGTGAAATCACAGTTGTAGCACCTCTTCCAGCCCCCCCAGCTCCTTGCTTGACATGGGTCTTACCGCTGCTTCACCACTGCTACATCAAACAGAAGCTTCACAAGGATGGGTTTGACCCCAGGGCTCCCCGGTGAGGTAGCCAAGGGCAGAGCCCCAGGCATCCTCCATAAAAATAGGGGTGGAAAAAAAACATGTGTGAATTACAAGGTGCAATCTGAGCCCTGGTTGTGTAGCTATGAATTGTTACAACTGCAAAAGAAAGAAAAGAAAGGAAATTATTGCATCCCCTTTGGCAGCTGCAGGTCAGACAACACCTTCCCGGGAGGAGCTCACAGGGGGATCCAAAACCCTGCCATGGCACTCACAGGAGAACATCAAAACCCTGTGGCTGAGGGAAACAGTGGGTCCTGCTTCTGAAAAGCTGCAAACCTGAAGAATTCCTGTATTCAGCCCATCCTTTTTCAGGGTTCCCATTACAGGAACCACAGGTAAGGATGTGGAACATAAAGGCTGACAGGATCCCACACACAAAGCCCTCTTTGTTTAATCGGATGCTGACATAAAAGGCTGCCTTTTCAAGATAATTAATAAAAAATTATCCATAGCCCTTTTTTACCTGGATTATTATACTCGTTTTGTCCATTTTATAGACAGCAAAATCATCTAGTGAATATTAACGACTGTGATTTCACTCTGGCATTGTTTAAAGCTAAGAGGGTAAATGTTTTACAGCAGGAGATCTAAGTACTTTCATTTCGGGCCCCCGTGGGACTCCATATGAATGTGGGGTGAGGGGCTGAGGCAGTGGATGCTGGTGGACTCCAAAGTGGGTAAAATACACTTCCTTAATATCAGGTACCTTCCAGATCCCAAAACCTGCCTCCGAGACAATTCTCCTCTGGGAGCCAGAGATAAAACTCTGAGCAAGCTGCTGTAGTGGAAGGTGTCCCTGACCATGGCAGGTGGTTGGACTTAGATAGTCTGTAAAGTTCCTTCCAACCCAAACTTCTATGATTCCATGTTACATTCCCCCCCAATTAATCACCAATAACTTCAAGATCTATCATTAAAACTGGGTGGGTTTTTTTAAGACTGCGGCTTCTTTTATGAAATTCTACATATTGACTCAAGCTGTTGAATGTGTGTTGGTGAAAGAGGAAAAAAAATGAACCCTTTGGGGTACATGTGGGTAGTGTTTAGTGAAGGACGAGTTGATGCACTGCAATAACATATGGAAAAGCATAAACACTCATTTTGCTCATAGATAAGTGACTCAGCATGAACTTTTTATTCTGTTTATGAAATTTTAAGATGGGAGGATCTTGAGGAAGCTTACCAGTTAATTCCTATTAATAGAATAAAACAGAACAGTACAGAGTACAGGAGGCAAATGAAATAATCCTCCCTGCTCATCATGCTTTAGCAGGAACTAAAACTTGGATGCAAAATATAAACCTCCTCCAAAATAGCACTTTATTCGTGTCTTGTCTAATTGCTTTCCAATGAGCTAGAACTTTTCATCTTTTATTAAAGAGGTGAGCTTTTTTTAAGGACTGTCATTTACAGTGGAAAATTTATTTGTTTATTTTCACTTATAAATATATAGGAAAGAAGAAACTTCTTGAAATAACTTATCAAAATGTGACTTCTTGTCCCAGTTTCTTCTTCAGCAGTGAAATTAATTTCATACGTAATTCACCTCGTAGTACTTATACAATGCGAATCACACGTGGCCTGTTGATGCTATTTAGTGAGCAAATGGGTTTCCTTGGCAGCCTAATGGTCTGTGCAAAATGTATTTGAGTAGCTTTAGCTATTTTTCTGAACCCATTAGCAGCTATGAAAATCTTTAGTTAACCTAATCTTATGGTTCCATCCATCACAAAGTGTCACCTACTCTGCTCCGTGGACTTCAGCAGCTCCTCGTTCTGAGGAGCTCATTCCCCACCCTCACCTAAAGGAAAAGTTTACACAGTTTTTAATTCCCTTTGCACTTGGACGGACGATGACTCAGGCTGTCCCTCGCTGCCCTCTTTACAGATCATGTGCAGGTACGTGTGTCCCACCAAACACCAGTTTTCTTCCCAAATTCCCAATGATTGGAGGTAGTTAATCTTGACCACTCACCTGACTGATAGGAAGTGCTGTGAAACCAGTAACAGATTATTTGTCATTAATCATTTTACTTTTCTCATCATAAGTATTAATCAGCATGGGAAAGGGCTTGAAATCAGGCCTCAGCAACGTGTACCACACCCCCAGCTGTGGCCACCCCTGCCAAGGAGAGGTGGGCAAGGACAGATCTGCTCCAAAGATGTCTCAAAAGTACAGGAAAAGCTGAAAAACTAGAGGAAAAAACAGAAAAACTGGCTTCCCACTTCCGAACAGAACAAAAAGATGCAAAAGAGCCCAAAAGAGCCTCACAGCAATTAGTTGTAACATCTTAAAATTACTCAATACCCAGCAATTCTATTCATTAAATTTTGCCTGTATTTATACTCTTTAGAGCAGAACAGATTTTAAAATTAAAAACATATTTTGTCAGGAAGTTTTCTGGATGTATCTGAAGTAGTTCTTCTCGAGCAGTAAAGGAGTTTTAAGATGCTGTCGATCTGCTTTTTAAATGAACATCCATTGTCTTCCAAGAGCTGACACAAATCACGACTAAAAAAAAAAGTTAATTAATCCAATAAATAAAAAAATCACCCTCTTCATTTTCTAGTAGAATAAAAAGGGTATAATAAGAACAAAAATGCTGCTGTGCAGGATATGGGATCCTATATACATATATACACCCTATACACATGTACAGGATCATAACTGAGGACAGAGTGTACTTTTCTCAACAGCAGAAACCAGTGTCAGTTTTAGGGGAAGCAAATATCACCTTTGTTTAATAAAGAAAAAGGCTTCCAGTGTGGAAAAGGACTAATTATAACTATCACTTACAAGCATTATAAATAAATATTAAAAATATTAAAATTGCTAACTTTGACCAAAAAAAAAAAAACCCAACTCAAAAAAAACCCCAACTTTGAACAATTGTTAACATTTTTGTTATCAAAAGCAGCCAGCAATAAGCGTGTTGGGTTATAGCCCAGGTAACTGCACAGAGCAGCTAAACCCGGCCACATCCTCGCGTGGGCTGTGTCGGAATTGTCGAAGTGGGAAGCCGTAACGATGAGTCTCAATATGAGTATGGTCATTCTCCTTTATTCAAGTTTCTTACAGAGTTTACATAGACAGTTAAAAGAAGCACACACTAGCAACAGCTACATGATTGGCTTATAGTCTCTGTTCAAACACCTAGAATGCTCACACAATTGGTGTAAAGTTCTTGTTTGTGCACAGCGATGTTTTTTCCCCTTTTCCCAACTGCCGTTCCGCTTATCTTGTTTCCCATGTAGCTGCTTCTTCATACTTCTACTTTTCAAGGACAGTTCACAGCAACCTCTAAGCTCTTATCTACATCAAAGACTGGGCTGCTCATTGCAATCAAGTCGTGCCTCTTTTCACTCAGCCATTCCTCCACAGGGCTGAGTGAGATTTCCTCTGTCCCCAGCACACCACAAGGCTGCCATGGGATTTGGGGCGATACCCACCCGCTCCAGTAGTATTTATTATTTTTTTATTATAATTTTTTATCAGAGCGGTGTTAGGAAGCCAGCAGTGTCCTTTCCAAACTGATTTTCTCTCTGGATCTCTCAACAGCAACTGGGGCATTTGTTCTCACCCCCATGGAGGTAATTTGACCGAGCCTTTCCACTGCACTCCCCTGCTTAACACAATTATCACTTCAAAGTCCAAGTGCTTCAGATTCTACAGAGGTTGTTTTTATATTTATGATTTAAAAAAAAAACAAACAACAAAAAACCTCGGGTTTCGTTCACTCAGGGAAAAAATGTGCCAGGAGAAAGATGCTCCACGAGGAAAACGCCTGAAGTCCAGGACTTTAAAGCCTGTCGAGGCTTCATGGAGAAACAAGGCGAGATGAAAAGGCAGATCATTTTTCCCCCAAGTATCCTCCTTCAAAGCGTTTGAGCCTGTCTTCAGGATTCTGCCCAGCAAAGGGAAATGGAAATGGATCAAGAATAAAGAATTGCTGTGGGAAGGTGCATGTATTCGTGCGGGAAGGTGTTGTACACAGCTGGGAAACAGAGTCCTGTGTGTTTCCAGAGCTCCAACACCTGTAAATCACTGCAGGTCTCTCCATTACGGACTGTTCCATGGAAGCACCAACGACATTAAGACTGTTTTGTACCTCAAATGCTAAATACATGGCACCCAGGTAGTCTCAGCCTCTTCAGGCTGCACCATGACCATAAATGAACATCTCTGACCTGGGGGACTCTGCCAGAGAAACAGTTTTGCACCTGCTGCAGGAGGAGAATACAACTACTGTGATAATAACCACCACAGATCTGCTTATAGATCATATATGAAATGGATCTTGCATCACAGGAGATATGAAATACCCTGCAAAGATGCACAAACATGTTATAGTCCCCAGGGAAAATCACTCCAGAAGCGAAGGAGGGAAAACAGACCAAGGCGACAGCAGAAAGTCAGGACAAAGAACCCAAACATCTGAAGAAAAAAAGTTTAATGAAAAAAAAAAAAATCACTCAACTTGGCAATTAAACTATTAACTTACAATTTTTTTTTGTTATGATTTTATCTCCCTCAGATTTTTACGGCAATTTCCTTCAGCTGTGTGGGTTTCTGAGCTTGTTTTTTTTTTTTTTTTCTTAGCTTTCCTTAAATATTTATGCTATTATCTTTTCTTTACTTAGGTTTCCCCAAATATTTAAGCTAACACCCTTGACTAGCATAAATATTTGTTTCATTTAAAATCTGCTTAACTGAAAGATAAACAACAGCCTGAGAAATCAGAAACAACACTGGAACTCTATAGGAATAAGTGCAATTAACTCTGCCTGGGTGTTAACCTTTTTAAAATGACGCCATTTGCCTTTGTGCTGCATTTGATGAGCTGTGTACCGACACCTATTAATTGTTTTAAAGACATTTTCTTTATTTCAGTTCATTTTTTCCCCTTCACTTTCCCTCGCCCTTCCCAGGAGACCACGTTACACCTCCCGAAAACCTGCTGGATAAAACAGAGATGCCCTTCCACTCTGTTCAGAGCAGACCACCCCCTCTGTATTTAAATAGTGAAAAAGTCACATTTTTATTCCTGACACCCGCCACAGAGTTTAAGCACTGCAATTATTTCTCTTCTAGCACCAGGTGCTGCACACATTATCTGCATTTTTGGCGGCTCAGTTTCCACCGCAGTCTGGGGGGTGCGTGGCAAAATAGAATAAAAATGCACCCCATGTATTTTTCAATAGAACTCCAGATAAATTAGCATGGAAATGACACGTATCTGAAACAGCTCATGCCGTTTTCTCAACAGAAATGGCTAAAATGAACAAATAAAGCCTTGTCCCCTCCCTAAGTAGATACACGATGTTTTTATGAAGACACTGAGCTAAAACCAGTGACCTGATAACCCTGGCGGCGCTAACAAAACATAAGAACAAGTTGTTTAGCACTGCATACACACCTCCTACATCACCTCCTGCCCCAAAACCTCCAAGAATCAATTGGAACCCCAACTGACTGGTCCCCAAATTGGGACCCCAGCCCCGCAGGCACCAGTGTGGCCTCAGAAACATCCTTCCAATCCAAAATCTTATTACCATTTCAACACTGGTTAAATAGATTAGGAGACTCTCGAGCCTATATTTAAGTTTTTCCTTTCAGTAAGGCTGCAAGAATGCATGGGACCTCCAAAATCAGGGCTGGGACACCTCACCATGTAGAGCGCATCATGGAATCTGGGAATTGTCAGGGTTGGAAGGGACCTCTAGAGATCATCCCATCCCACTCTCCTGCTACAGCAGGGTTGCCCACAGCACATCACTCAGGGCTGCATCCAGGTGGGGCTTGAAGGTCTCCAGAGAAGGGGACTCCAAACCTCCCTGGCACCCTCATCAGAAAGAAGTTTTTCCTCTTATTCAAATGGAACTTCCCGTGTCCCAGCTTGTGCCCGTTGCCCCTCGTCCTGTCACTGGGAACCACTGAAGAGTCCAGCTCCATCCTCCTTCAGCCCACCCTTCAGATACTTACAAGCATTAATGAGGTCTCCCCTCAGCCTTCTCTTCTCCAGACTCAAGAGTCCCAGCTCTCTCAGCCTTTCCTCATCAGGGAGATGCTCAGATCCCTCCCAGCATCTTTGTTGCACTACACTGGACTATCTCCAGTAGTTCCTTGTCTCTCTTGAACTGGGGAGCCCAGAACTGGAGGCAGGATTCCAGTTGTGGCCTCACCAGTGCAGAGCAGAGGGGGAGAAGGACCTTCCTCCATCACCTCCAGAGTAAAGGCAAGTGTAGTCTGAACTGGAATTAGCCCAGAAAATAACGAGTGGGATTTAGAATCCGATTGAAGATGGGGTCATTTTTAATCTCCGTGAGAGTGGGCAGGTAAAATTAGAGGAATTTGGGATTAATTGCTAACTGGCAGACACGTGGCAAGCACTGCTCCTCCTCCGCAGGAGAAAGTGCAGGGATTCACCGCTCACAGCTCTAATACCCAATTAACACAAAACTTACTGGCTTTAGACAGGAGTTCTTTAAAACACTTTTGGGCCTCAAGCCTCAAATATAAATTAGCAGGTGGGCTGTTAATGTATTTTTTCCCTTCTGCCAGGATGATGGATTTTTCTCTTTACAGATAAGGCATTGCCTGATGGAGCCAAATATTGACAGAGGAGATAAAAAGGGCTGTTATGATAATAAGCATAATGAAATGTTGTTTATAAAACTATAGCTGGGAATAGATATCTTTCCCTACTAAGGAATATTGATCTCCACAAAAAAAAAATTTAAAAAAAGAGAAAAAAAAGAAAATTAGTTTTCTTCTGTCTGCTCCATCAGTACCTGTATTTTATACCTGCAGCAGAAATCGCTAACCTTTAAAAACAAAGATCTCATAGTTTGTCGCTTGTGGATTCTTTACAAAAGCAGAGCAACCAGCCCCATGCTGAAACGGCTCAGAATGACCTCGTGAACATTTTACGGGCAAATTCTGCTCCTGGGTACACAGGCACCAGCCTGGAGTAACCCCGTGGACCCCAGCACGAAGTGAAAATGAGATCTGACAGATCAGAAAAAATAGCGTTAGAAGGTTCCTACTTCCCTCATGGAAAATTAGAAGAAGGAGGATAGGAAATAATAATAAAAAAAAACAATTAAAAAGGTATGTTTGATAAGATTTGAACACCTTTAAATCTCCCTCGGTCTGCTTGTCACTCTCTCTCCCTCTAAATTAAGATGTTATATATAAAAATTAATATATTATATAAAATTTACTACAATATATTAAATATATATCAATTACTAAAATATATTAAAAAAAATTTAATCCCCATACAGTTGTTAAGACTTACAGTGTGACTGCACACATAAACTTTCCTCGTCCAACAAATGCAGAAAGCGACCGTATCTTATTACATGAGGATGAATTTTTACACAGCAGTTATTTTTCTAGTTTCTCCGACAGTACATAACTTCTGTTTCCCATCCAAACAAAGCCAGTTACGAACCTTTTCTTGCTTACAGCCTGTATTTCAACAGCTTGTCTAAAATTAAAGCCAGGAATCAGAAGAGGCCTGATTTATTCTTAATTACAGGGGAAGATAAATGTTTTCAATCACTTTATGCCTACAAAGGAACACTGTTCTCACCAGTATCTCCAACAGTCCAGGCTGCTTCTCAGGCATTTTAATCTTCTATACCCAGGAGTCAAAATTATGGCAACGCTGGTAAATAATGAATAGGGATTAGTATCCAAACAACTACTTAATTAATCAGAAGAAATGAGTGTTGGCATTGTTGGGGATGCTCCCACCCTCCTATTCGTGTGTGTCACTTATCAGGCTATGAATTTGGGGTCACATCAAAGCTCCCACTGGCCTTTCCCCCCCGCTCCCCCTCCCCAATGTTTTCAAGGCAGCAAAAGCCCAAAGGGCATTAACAGGCTGCGACAGAACTGTCTGCAGCTTCCCAGGCTTTGGTCTCGAGTGGAAGAGATAACATGCAGCCACTGATAAAGACCCCGATCCTTCATGCGTCTAATGTAATTTCACAGTCAAATATTTTGCCACCGGTGAAATCACTCTCCGAGACCAGATTATTTTGGTGACTCCAAGATTTCTAAAGGCATGGTGGAGTTTTAGGCTGATTCACATGAGGCAGTAACTTCTCAAGATGCAGATGGAACGAGGAGCTTGTGGCGGTGCCGAAGGAGCTCATTGTGCACAGGAGGTACAGCTGTCAGCCCAGGGGAAGGCACAGCCCATGCGGCTTTTAAAAGAACACACACTGGAGATGGACCCTTATCTGAGAGCCTTTGATGTGCAGCAATGGGCTGGATAATCATAATTATTCATAGAGTTACCTACAGCCTATGATAGCGATATAATTATTTCCTCTCTGGCTATAACTTTATTTAATTCCCTGAACTGCCGTCAGCAGGATGCGGGGACAGGGATCCAGCAGCTGCCCCGTTAGCAAGCCATCTCCAGAACCTGGTGCTCGCTGGGTGCCAGTGGGGGCTGAGTGACAGCAGGGACCTCCCTCTGCCACCATGCCACCAGATAAAGCGCCCGGGCACACGTGTGTGGGTAACCACCACGTTTGATTTTTTTCACTGCATCTCTCTACCATTCACGGGAAGCAACTTGGGTTCATTGTTTTCCTGTTAATGTATTCTCCCACTAAGAAAAAAAGAAGAAGAAATAGAAATGGAAAGAAAAAGAGAGGGGGAAAAGAGTGGGAAAGGGGGGAGAAAGAGAAAGGGAAGAAGGAGAAAAAGGGAAGAGGGAGGAAAAAAAAAGGAAGAAGGAGGAAAAAAAGGGAAGACGGAGAAAAAAAGGGAAGAAGGAGGAAAAAGAAAGAAAAAAAGAAAGAAAAAAAAAGAAAGAAAAGAGAAAGAAAAGAGAAAGAAAAGAGAAAGAAAAGAGAAAGAAAAGAGAAAGAAAAGAGAAAGAAAAGAGAAAGAAAAGAGAAAGAAAAGAGAAAGAAAAGAGAAAGAAAAGAGAAAGAAAAGAGAAAGAAAAGAGAAAGAAAAGAGAAAGAAAAGAGAAAGAAAAGAAAAAGAAAAAACGGAAGAAAAAAGGAAGAAAAAAAGGAAGAAAAAAAGAAAGAAAAAAGAAAGGAAAAAAGAAAAAAGAAAGGAAAAAAGAAAAAAGAAAGGAAAAAAGGAAAAAAAGAAAGGAAAAAANAAGAAAGAAAGAAAGAAAGAAAGAAAGAAAGAAAGAAAGAAAGAAAGAAAGAAAGAAAGAAAGAAAGAAAGAAAGAAAGAAAGAAAGAAAGAAAGAAAGAAAGAAAGAAAGAAAGAAAGAAAGAAAGAAAGAAAGAAAGAAAGAAAGAAAGAAAGAAAGAAAGAAAGAAAGAAAGAAAGAAAGAAAGAAAAAGGCATCAGTGGTGAGGAACGTGGATGTATCATCACAGCCACTCTCCTCACGCATTCAGCAGGTGTAAATACCAGATTTCTCCAGGCTGGCAGCCCCAGACACGCTCTACCTCTCCCGCCGTCTGCGCCTCTGCCGCCCCCCACACCCGCAGTGTTCAGCTCCTCCACTCACTGTTCTCATCTGCTTTCAACTCCGTGTTCAAGTTCGGGTCAGAAGTTCCCGTTCCTGAGCAGATGCGATTCACGCAGAGACAACAAACTGAGCAAAGTCAACAGGAAACCCTGGGCAGCAGCCCCCGGCGCAGAGCAATGTCTCCCCGGGCTGTCTCCATGGCTCAGTAGGAACCAGGAGGTGCATCAACCAAAAAGAATAAAATAAGAAGCAGCTATTCCTTCTGCCGGGAACAGAAAGCAGATGGGAATTGCTCCCGCTCTGCTGTGCTGGTGAGGAGTGTCCCTTCCACCAGCTGTGGAAGAGAATCACAGAGTCACTGAATTTTCGTGGTTAGAAGGGACCTCCGAGATCATCAAGTCTAACCATACACACACCAAAAACCAAAAACAACCACAAAAAACCAAACCCCACAAAACAGATCCCCCAACCCAACAATCTCAGCCACGAGAGCATGCCCTGAAGTGCCACAGCTACTCGTTTCTGAAAGACCTCCAGGGATGGTGACTCCACCACCTCCCTGGGCAGGACCTTCCAGTGTCTGACCACCCTCTCAGGGAAGTAATTCCTTCTAAGAAGCAGCTGCACACCCTCCTGAAAGGACAGGGTTAAAGCCCTTTGGATTTAAACCACTCTCCTTCTCAGCTCACCTGCCGGCTGCTCAACACAGGGAATTATTTTAATTTTTCCCAAGTTTTTTACTTGTCCATTAAGGGAGACACTGTGGCCACTATTGGATCTCTGCTGCATCGAAAACTCACTTTTACCCACTTGCATTAAACCTTTTCTTCATGAACCACACGTTCCCAATACTTGGAGCTTCTTTCTATAACACTAAAAATCCAGGACCAAACACATCCTGCAGGTGCATTTATTTTCAAATAAACACTAAACGCAGACCTTTAAGGAAACCCCAAGACCCCAGAGCAAGTCACTCACTGACACACGCACAGGAATTGCCGTGAGGAGCGGGTTTGTTCTCATCAAATATTCAGCAGTTTATGAAAATTTAAAACAGAAAAAAAAACCGACTGAGGGAGTATTTTTTTCCTAAGCGCGGCAGCAAAAGGTGAGCCCTCAGCTCTGCTCCCTGCGTGGCACCTGTCACAGACCTCCCTGGGCTGCCAGGATGAACAGCTCCTGTCCTACAGACCTGGAACACCAGGATTTTGGGAAAAGCTGTGGCTGCCCCATCCCTGGAGGGGTTCAGCCTGCAGAAGAGGAAGCTCCTGGGAGAGGAGCTCCCCCAAAAGGGGCTTTTCGGGACTGGAAGGGGCTCTAAGGTCTCCCCAGAACATTCTCTTCCAAGGTGGTGAGACCCTGGCCCAGGTTGCCCAGAGAAGCTGTGGCTGCCCCATCCCTGGAGGGGTTCAAGGCCAGGCTGGATGGGGCTTGGAGCCACCTGGTGTGGTGGGAGGTGTCCCTGCCCAGGGCAGGGGGTGGCACTGGATGGGTTTTAATGTCCTTTCCATCCCAAACCAGTCTGTGATTCTATTCCCAGTGGGAGACAAGGTGCAGAAGAAAAGTGTTTTACTGATAAAAGGTCTATGATACAGTAAAAGCTGGCTATTCTCAATGCAAAAATATGTAAAGCTAGCACACAGCTGAGATGCAGATTTACTTCTTGAACCCCATTCTGGGCCCTTCTGCCCCAAAGTCTGTGACTGTCACCCACCAGGACCCTGTCCCACTCTCAGCAGGGACAGCCCCACTCGCAAACCCTCTCCCTGCATCATTAAATTCCCATCCCTGGGTATTTCCCATTCCAACATTCAGGGGACACAGGATTTCCTACGCCAACCCAGAAATCAGGGTGAAGCACACAGTGCTGTGATGGGGGGGGNNNGGGGGGGGGGGGGCAGAAATCAGGCTTAGTGAACCCTGATAACAGAAAGGCTATTGGCTGAATAAACAGACTGACACTGAAATGTATAAGGAAAAGGGGGCAAGAAGTGGAGTTTTGGACACAGAACCTGCCAGGTTAAACACTTCCCTGCTGTGCTGTGATTTTATGTTGACTTGGTCCAGCATCTGCCCACCTTCAACCTTCTGTGTATGCCAGGGTGGGCTGGACACAACAAATCACTGCAGCTCCAGCCAAAGCCTTTGGAATATTCCCATCCTCCTGCTTCAAAGATGCCTTTAAAGAGAACCAGCAAATCATCCACCTCCTTCCCGAGAGACAGTTCATTCTCAGGGAGGCAGAGGGTAACATCACCATTTTACATACACACACACAGACAGCAGCAGCAATAAGCAGCAGTTTTAAGGCACTTTTACTGATACTTACACCAAGACGTGCTTTCAGCAGCACCACAGAACACCTACCCACAACAAGAGCTCCCCGAAGGGTGCTGGCACACGGGGGTTTGCCCAAGAAACCAGCATATGTACAACATAAATAATTTTAAATGACCTTGGAGGCAGGGAACAGCAGTGGTTCTCCGGGGGGGCTGCTGAATCTTTCTTTACAGATACAAACCAGAAACTACATCTCTAAGATTATGCTCTATCGGAGAACAGGCAATTAAAGCTAGGCCACAGCACTTGATTTTCAATCTCTCATTTAAATCTTGTAACAAAGTTCAATTAGCAGCCCTGGAAAAGTTTTCTAAGATTTAATGCTGCTTCGCTGCAATACTTTTTATGACTTTTTCTACCGCACAGCCTTTCTTCTTCCCTCTGAAATCAGGCAATATTATGGAAATACTATCTTTGTAAATGCGGGTAAAGTTGATGATATTATTGATTTCAGATAGCCTTCAGGTTGGAGATAAATTTCCACATCAGTCTGGAGGTACAGAACAAAGTTTTCCAATGCACTAAATTACTCAGAACAGCCGTTCCCAAACAGAGGGGCGAGAAACGAGCAGAGGGGTCGTGGTGCCCAGGGGGGACTGGCCAGGGGGAACAGAGGGTTGCTGAGGAGGAGAAGAAAGGTGGGAGCAGAGAGCCAGGGACAGTGCAGCACCAAGAAATTTCATAATTAATGAATTTTAGTTCTTGCCCAGCCCCAATCCTATCCCTGCCCCAGCCACTCGCAGCAAACATCCCCAGATGCCTTCTGGAATAAACGCCGTTGGCCTTGAGATCTGAGTTTATTTGTTCCTAAAACATGGTAACATACACAAACCCCAAAATCACAGCCACCTCCAGATACAAGAACATCCCCAGAGATGAGGAATTTTTTTTTTTCCCAATTAAATCTCAGTGTCACCCATTACTGTAAGACCATTGAGCCACAAACCTCAGCAAAGAACGGATTATGACTCATATTTAATAGTTGTTCAGAGGGCGTTTCATTTGCTGCTGGGGAGACACAGAGACATCAGCCACTTGGGTATATTTAAAAACCAGTTCTAGTCCCTAGTCTGGGATTCCAGCTGTCTTGATTGACAGTAGGCTATCTCTCCTGCCCAGGAGAAGGCTTTTTTCTTATTTTTTCTTACATTCAAAGGGAATTTCCTGCATTGCAACCAGGAAAATGACAGTGACCTGCGTCCACAACTCTTTCCTTGAGTCCATCCAAGTGTGTGGGGCATCTCTCGTCTTGGCAACACACCTCAACAGCAGCCTTCATCCTCAAACATCACGTATGGATTCTATAAAAAGGACCTTGTAGCATTAGCACCTCTCATCGTATGCAATTTATACATCTCAAGGAGTCTGCAGGTACAGAGTGTCTCCAAAGCCAAGGACAGTGATGGACCCAAGCTGAAGAACACTGGCCCAGGGCGCAAAGGAGTGGGAGGAGGCACTTCCCAGCCCCAGCCAGGGAGCTCCTCAGGTCTAGGAGTTAGCTCTTTCACTGCTTCTGGGAGAAAAACAAACACATCCTTTAATAAATCCATAATTTCTACCTGAAACGATAGCAATCATGCACAGCAGTGAGGACAAACTGGGGAAAAAAACATGGTTTTTTATATTTTACCTTTTTGTGCTGTTACAGCGACGGTAGAGGCTCATCTCCTGCTCTGAGGTGGGATCCTGAGCCTTTGGGTGCTGCGACTGAGCAGCATGACAATCTGTGCACATCTAAGCCCCAATTCTTTTATACTGGTGGAAATTAAACTTTTATTCTTGCTGTAGGTACGGGAGGCTGACATCCACTTTGGGAAAGAGTCTGGGCTTTTATTTTTGGCATTTTTATGCTGCAACTCCATTATGTGGAAATCAGGAATAATGTTTTTCTCCCCAGGACCATGCATTTACTCTCTGAATGTTTCACTGAGAATATGACATGATTTAAGACCCCATACCACCCAATTTTCAGGCCCAAATTTCACCTGTGGAAGCGGCTGCAGGAACCGGGGCTGTGATGGTGGGAGGGGGAGCCAACCGGCACCTGAAACTTGTTAAAGCTCACTGCAAATTATCTTGTTAAGTGCTTTCGGGTTGGAAGCCATCTCCCAGCAATGAGCCACACAACACGGTTGGTGGAGACTGGATTCCTTCAAACTGGGGTTTTATAATCATTAGGGTAATGCCATTCCCAGTGTGACACCTCGCACTGCTGACATTCACTGAATTTAACAAGGTCTCAGAGCACTTTGGGTCCATCCCAGGGTGGCTCTAGGACATGTGGCACTCCTGATGGCAGGATTGGGCTTGCTGCCCACAGGGGAGCCAAAATCTCTGGGTGGAGGCCACCGACCCTGGTGTCCTGGTGCTGACTGACACCCTGATATGGACACCTTCCAGCCCCTAAAGAGGCTTCAGGAGAGATGGGGAGGGACTCTGGACCAGGGATGGGATCCATAGGACAAGGGGGAAGGGTTTGACACTGAAAGAGGGGAGATGGAGATCTCAGGAAGAACTTCTTGGCTATGATGGTGGTGAGACCCTGGCCCAGGTTGCCCAGAGAAGCTGTGGCTGCCCCGTCCCTGGAGGGGTTCAGCCTGGAGAAGAGGAAGCTCCTGGGAGACTTTAGAGCCCCTGTTAGTCCCGAAAAGCCCCCTTACAGGGCTTTTCGGGAGTGGAAGGGGCTCTAAGGTCTCCCCAGAACATTCTCTTCCAAGGTGGTGAGACCCTGGCCCAGGTTGCCCAGAGAAGCTGTGGCTGCCCCATCCCTGGAGGGGTTCAAGGCCAGGCTGGATGGGGCTTGGAGCCACCTGGTGTGGTGGGAGGTGTCCCTGCCCAGGGCAGGGGTAGCACTGAATGGACCTTAAGGTCCCTTCCAACTCATTCTGTGATTGATTCTATGAACCAGAAAGGGCAGTCAATCAATACCTGATCTGCCCACCTGCAGCTTGAGCTCTTGGAGAACTTCACTAAACTCATCACCTTGTGTATTTTCAGTTTGAGTCATTACTTGCTTTGTCCAAAGCATCTCAGCTTGTTCTGCTTTGGATTCTTTTCCTCTTTCTTCCCCCTCTCCTTCAGTCGCGAAGCAAAAGCAAGTCCCATCCAGCAGGAAGAGCTTTTGCCATGTTTAGAGCAAGTACAGGGACTCCAAGCTCAAATTGCTCTAATAATTTATTCTGCTCTTGAAATCCCTAGGGTTATTTCACAGAAAATGTATTTTAAGATGTTTGGCTCAAAAATGACAAGATAACAGATGACACATACTCATTTTCTCCCCCAAGATGATGATGAGATGTAACAAAATAAAGCAGGAGTCTCAGCAGATCTTCCCTCCCCCAAACGGAGAAGACTCGTGCTTTAATCTCGCTGATGCCACCAGAATTGTGCTGCCATTTATCTTGAGGGTGTATTTAAGAAAGGGATTGTTTGCAGCTGGAGCTACAAGGCATGAAACAAACTGATAATGGAACTTTCTTTTGAAGCTTATTCTTTTTCGGTGGCATTTTTCTTTTTTCCTTTATGAGCTTCATGACAGCCAAGCAGTAATTTCCTTTCTGTGTTTTAGCACAAACAACAGATTAGTGTCACACTGTTTGCTGGGAGGTTCTGCTCGCTGCTTGCAGGAGCACTTGTTGGCATTCAGCGTATTCCAAATAAATAATGCGGTCGTTCAGAAAGATAAAGCCCAGGAACATCTTCTTGGCACCCAGGAACGCGCTGCCAGCACAGATCTTGAATACGGAACAAAACCACGGAGACGGAGGTGAATAATTTAATTTGAAACCTGAATCGTGAAACACATGGGCCAGGACTTTGTCTTCTACAAAAGGCAGAACACGGCCATCGGCACCGCGAATGGGATCATCCACTGCAGCCTCGTCCTCAAGAAAAATACAATTTAAATTAACAACATAAATCACAAATAGTAAATTATTTATGTTTGGAGCAAACAGAATACAGAATACAACCTTGCAGAAAAAAACCAAACCAAAACATCTTTAAACTTTGCCCTTCCTCAAACCAGAATTATTAATTATTTTTTCATATCCTGGGATGAATTATCATATAAGAATCATAATATCATATACACATTATCACTGCTGGGAACCTCAAGGAAACATGTTGTGTAGTGGCTCCTCCCCTGTTTCTTTTACATATCTCCTAAAGGATTTAAAAATCAACCTTTACAAGTGTCTGTGCCGCTTTCTTCAAAGCAACTTACACGATTTCGGGTTTCCATACCTCGCTCGCCACACTTTGCCTCCTCATCAGGAAATGATGCTGCTCTTATAAACCATCTTTTCTCTAATATCTGCTGCCGGAGGATTTCCCAGAGGCCAGACGATGCCCCAAGCTGTCCCCAGCTCCGTCCCACCACAGCAGAACCAAAGAGAACGAGTGCTGGCTTGAAACCTCACATTTTGAGCAAAATCCTGAAAATACTGCATTTTAGCACAAAGCGTGAAGGATGAGGCATCCTTTCTCAGGGCTTCCTGAGAATGCTGCCAATAAAACAGCGCTGTGAAGTGAATGAAATAAACCTGTGACCGTTAGAGAGGTGAGGGCTATACACAGACATCAGAAGGCTCTGGTGGCCCAAGAGAGAGCAGGTGGAGGGAAACCAGGGTATGAACTAGCAGATGAAAAGCCAGCAGAGAAGGTGGAATGGAATCCCTGCACCAACAGCATGGATTAAAGTGGTGGTTTCCACCCTTCGAGCTCTTTTAAGTAAAATTTACAGCAGGACAGAACTACCCCGTGAGAACAATCGTAGACACAACAGCACTAAGAGTGCACAGATCCCAGAAGAACCTCTTCCTGCCAATCGTATGCCCTGTTTTGGCAAGAAAACTCAGCTTTTCGGCGCTCCTCCTCTGTGCATTGGCGCTCAGCGGCTGTTAGCACTCGAAAGCAATCCTTCCAGTGCTACATCAAGTCATTCAGGTGACAGGAAATTTGAGCAGTTGATTTGGGAAATGGATATTTCATTAGAGGCACGACTCATGATGAATGAAAGTTTCCCTGCCACCGTCACCGGGAATACCAATGAGCTCCACATCACACGGCGTGAGAAGGGGAGTGGAGCAAAGCCCCCGCACCACTGTGGAACCTCGTCGTGGGAAAGGCAGGAGGCTGCAAGAGATACTCCTCTTAGATGGAACCTGTGGAGGTGTTCCCCTCAACTCTGGGGAGAAACACACCTTCCCCAACCCAGTGCTGCCTCCAGCTCTGGGGCCACCAACATCAGAAGGACATGGAGGTGCTGGAGCGGGGCTGGAAGAGACCATGGAGATGCTGGAAGGGCTGGAGACCCGCTGCTGCGGGGACAGGCTGAGAGAAGAGGAGGCTCCAGGGAGACCTTGGAGCCCCTTCCAGTCCCTCAAGGGGCTGCAGGAAAGCTGGGGAGGGACTTTTGGTGAGGAGGAAGGGTTTGACACTGAAAGAGGGGAGACTGAGATGAGATCTTGGAAGAACTTCTTGGTTGTGAGGGTGGTGAGACCCTGGAACAGGTTGCCCAGAGAAGCTGTGGCTGCCCCATCCCTGGAGGGGTTCAAGGCCAGGTTGGATGGGGCTTGGAGCAACCTGGTGTGGTGGGAGGTGTCCCTGCCCAGGGCAGAGGGGGTGGGTCCCTTCCAACCCAAACCATTCTGTGATTCCATGATTCTGTGATTTTATCACCCATCCTTTTGTGCCTTTCTGCCCCCAAAGCCAGCTCTGCAGCATTTCTGAGGGGTTGGGTCCAACATTCACAGCCTGCTCGCAGAGAACTGCTTTGCTACAGCGAGCAATTAAGATTAAGAAAATTGACTGATCTTCAGATTGAACTCTCTAGTATCTTCTGAGATACAGATTACTGACTTTTGATCAATAGCCATAATATAATTGAAAATGCGTTTCTACTGTTGAACACGCTGAGTTCCTAATACCCAAGATACTTTGGTGGGTTTGATTGATACGTAAGAAAAGTAAAGCAAATGAACCACCATCTGTATGTAGTTGTTTGATGTATGTGGTTTTATTAAGTTCTAGAACAACTCCGCAAAAATAGCATTTTGGGGTGGGTTTTTTTGCACATCAATATAAGGTATTTATGTGGTGATTTGCAAAAATAAGCCAAGAACCTATTTTTGAAGACCACCATGAAAAATTATTTATAGCTTCCACAAACATTTTAAGAATGAAGTACTAAACAATTCCTTTTGAAGCAGATAAAAAGAAATTAAAAATGAACACTTACCACTTTTGTCCTCATTAAAATAAGACAGGTGAGGTGGTGTTAAATGAGAATTTGGACACCTTGGCCATCCCCCTCTGGGTGTATCTGGCTGCTTTACAGAGGAAGGGAAAGAAACTTGGGCTGATTTAGTAATCCAGAGCATCACCCAAAGCCTACCAGCATCTGTGGGGTCCTTCCAGCATCTTCAGAGGAAGAAGGGTCTGTGGAAGAGACGGAGCTGCCCCCGGGCCAGGCATTGGACACCAACACTCCCCAGCTCGTCCTTCTGGGTTCTTCCCACCACGTTCCTCCTCAGGACCTCCAGCAGCACAGAGGAGCTCCAGCCCTGGTGGACAGATTGTGCAGAAGACCAAGGCCTTTGCTGCCTGCCCCTTGCTGCTCCCGGGGACACCCCTGCAAACCCAGTTTCTCGGGATGTCACGGTTTTCTGTCCCATGTTTTGCATCCAAACCACCTTCTGCTCAGGCCCAGGCCCACACCTCACCTGGCAGAGCAAAGTGGTGGAGACAGGGCTGGGGAACACCAGTGCCTAGGTGGGCAATGCAGGGGAAACTACACAGCATCTCCGTGCCCCCTGATGTAAAGAAGCAAGAGAAAAAGTCCCTATAGTCCTTTCATTCCTCCCCAAATACCTGTCATTAGGGTTTAGAAGATGAATGCTGTTTCAGCTTTCCCACTGAACATTCCCTTTAACAGGTCACTATTATTCATCTCCCTTTTCCAGGAGTGAGTCCTCATGCAGCAGCAGCCCGGAGTGGAAGGGGACGGTTTGGGGGAGTCTTTAAACCTCTGGAAACTGCACTGGGGTGAGAGTTAGGACTCTCAAAATTTTTTAGCCCTTAGAGTTACAAAACAGAAAAAAAAAAGCCCCAACCTGAGTGTGTTTCTGTTTCCCGGGAAGGTGGCTGTAGCAGATGCAGCGTTTGCGATGCAGGGGTTGCCATGGCAACTCGGCAGGAACCTCTTAAAAATTCCCCAGCAAACACTCGCAGGAACCTAAACATATCTGAGAGAAGTCCCTAAGCATGTCTAAATTAAGTACTGGCCAAATGAGTTCCTCTTCTCTTCTCTGTCCTCCCAGGAAATGCTGCTTTGCCAGCCTTGTCTTTGCTGCCGCAGCTTATTTTTAATGTATACGCTGTGTTTTCCTCTTCTCCATTGATTCCTTACAGGACACGGCAAGCAGGAGCTCTCACTCTCCACCCAGACTCAGAAACTCTGTTTTGCCAGGTCTGCTCATTACCTGCAGAGCCAGCACCTGTTTTTTAAACAGGGCAGGTACCAATACCCACAGTATTTACAAAATACACTGATTTCCCTCACGGGATTCACCCTGGGAAACCTTTATTCAAATGCTGGTGCTACGTATGAGTAGCACCTTATGCCAGGGTCTGACATCTCTCTGGAGCTTCCCAAGAGCCCGGACAAGGTTGCACATCCATCTCTCAGCCAGAGTTAATTTCTGGAACATGTAGCCCAGGTGAAGCTAAAGGATAACGAAAAGCTTATTTCACCTGCAAGGAACTGCTCCTCAGAAGAAAAGGTGGCTGATGTGATCACCTGTGATGAGATATGGATTATCATTACTTTTTTTATTACTATTATGATTCCCAATGTTGTTTCAGTCCAGCACAAACCATCAACACCCCTGAAAAGCAAAGGCAATTCACCGGCTACGGGCCAAGCATCCTCATTAACCGTAAATCCAGTCCCTCACCCCCACCTCCAGAGCCCATCACACACGGGAACTGGGACAAGACACGGAATCAGAAGAAGTTTTATGGTAAGAGACACGGTGGGTCTCATCCAATGGTCTGCACTTTACTTACTGTATTAATTTCCCATATTAATGCTGACCATCGTTACCTTCTGCTACCCCACCCCACCGATGGCTCAGCAGATTTTAAACACCCCGCACCCACCCCCGTGGTTTGGGGGGGATGTCAGCTCAGCCCCAGGTCCCAACCTACCCAAAAGCTACACATTATAGACAAAAAAATTGGCCACAAAGTGGAAAATTATCACTGGGGAGGGGAAATAATCTGATTAATTGCTTTCTGGTCACTGTATACAAAGATCATGATACAAGAACTACGTTTTATTGAGCTTATTCCGCCCATATTCCCACATAAAAGTTGAATTAATCTTTTAATTGATCTGCAGCGCATTTACATATAAATCTAGAAATTCGAGTTTGGGAAGATGGCTATAAATGAGCGACAGAGGAGACACACTGCAGCCAGTATGGACAAAGGAAATCTTAAGAAGAGTTTTAAGGTACACTTAAAAAAAAAACACCCAAAACCCAGGCTGCTGCCCTGTTTGGGGCAGGTTTTCAGCTTCCCTCTCCTCTCCTCTGCCCGTTGCTCAGCACCAGGCAGGGCCCACTGCCATTTATCCTCTAATTAATCAGGCTGCTGTTTTAATTTCTGCTATTGCTTTACAATTCTAGGAGGAATCAAATTATTAGTTAAGAAATATTTACCGCTGAAAGATAATCCAGCCTCGTGGTGCCTCCTCGCTGTGCCCCTGCCGCACGGGCTGCTGCCGAAATCAAATAAAATAAAGCAAAAAGGGGATAGGAAACAGCCGCTGAGGCTTATAAAGATATCTCATGGCAAGATACAATACACTTTTATGGCCCAAAGTACAATAAAATTATGATTCGTTACCGGTTACTTAAGTCTGGAGAGGACAGAGAGGTAATTTTAAAAATGGCACAAGTTACACAGCGACTGTAATTGCGTTAGGGGCAGAGAGCTGAGATGAAACAAGCACAGACCAACACAAACTCTGCAACCAGGGGGGAAAAAATCAGAGCTGAGGCCGTTAATGCAGCTCCTCGTGTCCCCCAGACGCTCCCTCTGTCGGGGTGGCAGGGGCTGAGGCGGGGAGCCCAGGGCCTGGGGCCACCGGGACAGAGCCCAGGCTATGATGGAACAACTTCAAATCACAGTGTGCACCACAGGAGCCAGTGCTGCTTGTGATTTTGCCCAAGAATTTACTAAAGATGATGAAAACCTCAGGATTTGTCCCATCACTCTGGGTTGGGAGGGGCTGTGGGATATCAGGGCAACCCTGCATCCCTGCATCCCCTCATCTCTCCATTCCTCCATCTCCCCATCCCTGCATCCTTCCATCCCTGCATCCCTCCACATCTCCCCCAGGGCTGCAGCAGAGCAGCAACTCGGGCAGCAAGTCTCAAAAATACATTTAAAGACAGGGGAGGGGGTGGAGGGAGGCTCTTTTTCATATATATATTTTTTTCTGTTTTATTTCAAGAGCTGCCTTTAGAGCAATCAAACGCACTTTCAAACTCCGTGGGCTCTGTGTTCCTGAGGATTAGCCCCGACCCCGGCGCTCGCTCCCTCGTTTAGCGGTAACTATCAAGAGGCTGCAGAGCTGAACCATGGCCTGCAGAGCTGTGGGGGCCACTCTTTTATTCAGCAGAGGTCACTTGTTCCATTATTTTCATTTTGGAGATGCTCGACGAACCAACACCCACATCTGCTTTCATTTAAGACATTTAAATATTTATAATAACATTAAAATACTCAAACTGCATTGCAAGAGCATGTTTGAAAACCAGGGGCTCTGGCTGTAATTCATAGAATGGTCAGAGTTGGAAGGGACCTTCAAGATCACCCAGTGCCACCCCCTGCCCTGGGCAGGGACACCTCCCACCACACCAGGTGGCTCCAAGCTCCATCCAGCCTGGCCTTGAACCTCTCCAGGGTTGGGGCAGCCACAGCTTCTCTGGGCAACCTGTTCCAGTGTCTCACCGCCCTCACAGTGAAGAACTTCTTCCTAAAATCTTACTTAAATCTCCCCTCTTCCAATTTAAAACCGTTTCCCCTTGTCCTGTCATTCCACTCCCTGACAAAGAGTCCCTCCCCAGCTCTCCTGGAGCTCCCTTCAGATCCTGGAAGGCTGCTCCAAGGGCTCCCCAGAGCCTTCTCTTCTCCAGGCTGAACAATTCCCCCCAGGTTTTTTCCTTGCCCACATCCCTGCTGGCATCCCGGGGCTGGTACCCCAGCAGGGAGCTGGGAAGGTGTCCTGGCTGGGCCACAACCCCTCGAATGCTCTCCAGAAGCTGCTGGAGCAGGAGGCTCCCCAAGGACGGGCAGCCTGTGGTGGGGACATGGGGCTGGGCATCCATCCCTGCCTGGCCCCTCACCTTTGAGCATCACAGCCACGGCCAACACAAGGTTTTTCCTTGGGGCAACCCACCTTCTCCATCAGCAACAGACCCCCCGAAACCAGCTGAGGGCCACCCATCCGACTTTGGGAAGAGTTCAAAGGCTCGTTCAGCCCAGCCCACCCTCCTCCCCTGCGCTGAGTCACTTTATCTAAATTACTGGGTAGCGTTGCAAAAAATGTTTTATTCATCACTCGCTGAACGCCTGGCACTTGCTTTTCTTTTGGTACTTATTTAATACACATTTAATCTAACTTCTTTGAAAGTGCTAACATATTTCCCAATTACCTGAAGTACTTAAACTTCTTCCAGGCTGCTAATAATTTCTTTTTTTTTTTTTTTTCAGCTGTTTAGGTGCCCTCAGAGTAACCCATCACCAGGGGCTGGGCGTCCCTCCTGTCCTCTGCCACTGGCCAACCCTGGCGAGATCCCTGTGGGTCCCAAGGGTGCAGGGACCTGGGGTGACACATGCATCCAAGCCACCGGTGCCACCAGCCCTGGGAAGCGATGCTCAGGCACCTCACACCAGCATCTTCCCCAGCTCCTCTATTTATCCACTCATGGCTTTGCATTTTCCAGAAGGATGGCTAAATTTATTCACTATTACTAACTTACTTTCTTTTTTTCCTAATAACCCCACAATTCCTGTGGCAGTTTCATTACTTCCAATGTTCGCTGGCACCATTTTTGTTGGGGTTTAAGAATTTAACGTGATATTAAAATGCTAAAGGCTCTTCTTGTAGCTGGTGACAGCAGAAGCAGGCACAGCATGTCAGGGTGGCTGGGATCGGCCAGGAATGTGATGAGGGCTACCCCCAGGAAAAAAGCTCAGGCACAAAGCATCTGTAACCTGCATAAATATCTGCAGAATGGGGCTTTCTGCACTGAAACCCCCCAGTTTCCCACCCCCAGCACTCAGCAGGGGGTTTGAGGGCTGCTGCTCCTCTGCCTACTGCCCCGTCCCAGAGACAGACCTGTGGAATGGAGATGGGGAACACCCAATATAAACCAACGAGCTGGCACCTCACTTGGTTTGTTCTTAACAAGGGAAAAAGGGGGAAAGGAAGAGGGAAAGGAAGGGGAAAGGAAGGGGGGAAAGGGGACGGAAAGGGGGGAAAAAGGGGAGAAAGCGGGGGAAAGGGGGGAGGAGGAGGCGGAAAGGGGTGGGGAAGGCGGGAGGAAAAGGGAAAAGGGAGTGCTGAGGATGAGGAGGGCAGAAGGATGTTCTCTATGTCCATCTGTGGGCAAACAAATCCACCCCAGTGGCACAACCAGCCCTGGATCCCAGCCCTCCAACTGGTGCCACCAGTCACCAAAATGATAAGACACCTTTCAAGGGATATAAAACATGGACAAGGAGGAAAAAGGAGCTTTGAGTCCTGGTAAAATCACAGTTTTCTGAAACTATGCAAAATCACTGTTTTCTGAAACTCAGGGATTGAGTATGCCAAGGTGTTAACAGAAGTTGCCTAAATAAAAAGAAGGAACCCACCTCTCCTGCCATCTCCTCACCATCACCCCCCAAGCTGGGCACATGTGGCTCCGCGAGCTATTCTTCAAGGCAGGGACGCTTTCTTCAAGGTCTCTTAAATCCAAGAGAGTATTTTCTTCACACCAATCTGCCACGTTTCCAAGCAATGATTCTATTACGCAAGTTCCCCTAAACCAGCGATTCTTTCATTCAGGCTGGAGCCAAACCACGGAGACAGATCAATCTATTCACCCTATTAACAAAACAAAAAAAAACAAAAAAAAAGTAATATATGAAAAATTTTCAGGGGCAGAGCATCTAATTTTCTAATTAATCTGCTTGCTGGCCATTTGTGTAACATCAGTGACAGAATTTGACCCTGTTATCTCCCTTTAACCCACTAACCTGAAGCTGGGCAGAACAGATGCTGCAGAAGAGCACACGGGCTTGATGAGAAAACACAAAAATTCAGGCTTTTTCGCTTGGGATTTCCCGCCTCCCCCCGCCCAGGGATCAGTATCCCACCCCAGGAACACTGCAAATGCCCCCAGATGGGCAGTTCCCATAGCCCCTGAGTATGTTCCATGGAAAAGCTCTTCCCACAGCATCTCCTCTTCCTACCAAACACCTTCCACAGGCAGCTGAGGAACCCCCAACAACTTGTTGTCTTTTAGACAACTATTCTCTCACCCATTGACCCCTCTGAA